>JAGKTI010000207.1:64316-90993 GCA_018397915.1 Birgus latro | reverse complement strand
CTCCAACATCCACTGCCCGACCTTGTATCTCTTTTATAACCCCATCCATATACAGATTGAACAACCATGGAGACATGACACATCCTTGTTTCAATCCAACCTTCAAATGGAAAGATTCACTCAGTTTGCCATCCACACGCACTGCAGCCTTAGCACCCTCATACATACTCTTCACTGCCTTCAGCAACTTCCCATCCACTCCACATATTCTTAATACCTTCCACAAACCTTGTCCATCCACCCTGTCATATGCTTTCTCCAGATCCATGAAGGCTGCATACAACTTCTTGCCCTTCTCTAGAAACTTTTCCACTAAGGATCTAAGAATGAATATCTGGTCTACACAACCTCTTCCCTTCCTAAAACCTCCTTGTTCTTCTCCAACTAATTCCTCAGTAATATCCCTAACTCTGTCAATAAGTATCCTACCATATGCTTTTCCTATTACACTGAGAAGGCAAATGCCCCTGTGATTACCACACACTGCTTTTTCCCCTTTTCCTTTGTACAGAGGAATAATTATACCTGACTTCCAATCCTCCGGGACTCTACTCTCCTCCCAAGCCAATCTGCACACCTGATAATGCATTTTAATATTTTTTAATTATTATTATTATTAATAAAAATAATAAATTAAAAATACATTATTTATTAAGAGTAGCATATCCAGTTCCTTACAAAAATCACTAAAACACATCACCCAAATCAAATATCCACAGCCTAATAATTTATTAGGCTGTGGATACTTGATCCAAACAACATGCTCCAATGATTTTTGTAAGGAATTGCATATGCTATTGTATATCTATATCAAATTAAATAAAACGTCTTGAGAAAATGCAGATAAAAGTAAAACTGGCAACATCACATGCCTTTGTTTCCCTGTCCCTCGCTCCGCTCCGCTCAAAGCTCACTCCTCTCATGAACTTCCACGAGTTAACAATGCCTTGCTCCGGTCCTACCGCCTTAGTCACTTAAGTGTGTTTGTGAAGTGAATCATTTTATTTCAAGGTAAATAATTTCAATTTAATTTATCAGTAATGGATTCCCCCAGTACTAGGAGTACCGGCTGTACTGCCCAGTCTTGGCAGTCAGATGCAGAGTGTGAAATTCAAATGACCGAGAGAGTGGAAATAAATGAGATATCTGAGAGGAGTATGTCGAGTTACATGGAAAGACAGATCGACAAATGAAGTGAAGGATCGTTGTGGTGTGGATGTGATAAGAAGCGTTAGGAGAAACACATTAAGGTGGTTTGGCCACATGGAGAGGATGGAGAGTGAGAGACTAACGAGGAGAGCGTATGTGAGTGAGAGGGAGGGGGAGGCCAAGGATGAGATAGAGGGATGGAGTGGACAGGTATATGAGAGGGGGGTATGAGCTGGGAGCAGGGCAGTGAAATGGAGGGGGACAGCGTGACATGGAAGCAATTTGTTGTTTGTGGCCAGTGGCCATCCCTTACGGGATTAAGGCATTCGGAAACAGATAGATAGAATTATAATAATTAAAGCAAGTCTATCTATCTATAGCCCGAAGCCCTAATCCCACAAAGGGTGGCCGCAGACAAAACACCTCCAAGTCGCTCTGTCACCCACCATTTGCCTACCCTCCCACCCAGCTCACTCCCCCCTCCCTCATATACCTCTCAACTCCCTCCCTCCACCTCATCCTCAGCCTTCCCCTCCCTCTCCCTCTCTCCACCCCACCTGAATACACCCTCTTAGTCAGTCTTTCATTCTCCATTCTCTCCACATGTCCAAACCACCTCAGTGTATTTCTCCTAATCTTCTCAACCACATCCACATCCACCCCACAACGTTCCTTCACTTCTTCATTCATCAACCTGTCCCTCCAAGTCACTCCACATGCTCCTCTCAAGTAACTCATTTCCACTGGTCTCACTCTTGACTTGTTACCCTCTAGCAAGGTCCATTCGCTTCCATACGTCAGGGTAGGGATCACGATACTATCACGCAGTGACTTCTTGACTTCCATACTCACCTCCCTATTTCTCATCACTGCTTTCAATGAACCAACAACCTTCCTTCCCTGCTGTACCCTTTCAAGTATTTCATCCCGAAAACTTCCATCCTTACTCATCACACTGCCCAAGTACATGAATGCACTCACATACTCCGTATCTTCACAATCCAACCTCACTGTGCATTCAGTGACTTGATTCCTCTCAAACACCATAACTTTACTCTTGTTCAAATTGAGTTTCAGATTCCTCTTCTTACACACTGTCCCAAATTCATTCACCAAACCTTGCAACTCCCCTTCATCTTCACTCAACAATACTGTATCATCAGCAAACAACAACACGGGAATCTTCCACATCTTGCCCTCATTCATTAGAGTCACCCCCACATCCACTGCCCTACCTTGCACCTCCTTTACAACCCCATCCATGTATACATTAAACAGCCATGGAGATATCACACAACCCTGTTTCAGTTCCACTTTCACATCAAAGAACTCACTTAGCTCACCATCCACTCGCACAGTAGCCCTAGCTCCTTTGTACATGCTCTTCACAGCACTCAACAATTTCCCCTCCACTCCATGTACTCTTAATACCTTCCACATACCTTGCCTATCTATTCTATCATAAGCTTTCTCCAAGTCCATGAAGGCAGCATACACTTTCTTTCCCTTGTCTAGATACTTCTCCACTAAACATCTTAGAACAAATATCTGATCTACACACCCTTTTCCCTTCCTAAATCCCCCTTGTTCGTCTCCAACTAACTTTTCTGTTATATGCCTAACACTGTCAGCAAGTATTCTACCATATATCTTTCCAGTCACACTAAGAAGGCAAATACCCTTATGGTTACCACATACTTCTCTCACCCCTTTTCCTTTATATAAAGGAACAATTATACCTGATTTACAGTCCTCTGGAACCCTTCCCTCTCCCCCAAGCCAATCTACACAACTTCCATATCCATTCCACAGCAATCTCACCCCCATACTTCAGCATTTTACCACACACTCCATCAATTTCTGGGGCCTTTCCCATCTTGATCTTCAATGCTTCTACTACTTCCGTCCTACTGATCTCTTCCTCCCTCCTCTCACCTCTTCTTCTCCCAGCCATTCCCCAACCACTTATACTTGCTCTGCTCTCACTCTCTACATTCAACAAATCCTCAAAGTGCTCCTTCCATCTCCTCAATTTCTCCCTCTTCTCCAACAGCAATCTATTATTCCCATCTTTCACTCCCCTACTATTTCCCCTTTCACACTGTCTTACTTTCTTTACCTCCTTCCAAAACAATTTCTTATTCTCCCACCATTTTACACTCGGATTCCTCCCAAACTCCTCATCCACTTTCTTCTTACTCTCCTTCACCAATCTCTTCACCTCTCTTCTCCACCTCACATATACCTCTCTCTTCTCTCTCTCACCTTCTCCCCTACCTCTGCTCGCAAGCCATTCACTATATGTCTTCTTCTTTTGTTCCACAGCTCGTTTCACCTCATCATTCCACCATACTGTCCCTCGCAAACCCCTGCATCTCCTCCTCACTCCACAAACCTCACATGCTGTGCCTATCTCTTCCATGAAAATCTTACATACATCTTCCACCCCTTCCACCTGCTCTAATTCATACCTTCCCAAACTTTCTTCCACTATTCTCTTATATTCTGCCATTTTCTCACTATCTTGTAACTTATCCACTCTTCTCACAGGAGCTATTTCCTCCTGTCTTCCCCTTGGTCTCTTCACCCACTTTCTTTGCAGTCTCACCTTGGCCATCACTAAGTAAGTACAGTATGTTAATTTATTTAAATATCTCAATAGTTTACAGTAATTCCCACAAATATGTGCAAATGGTTTGCGCTAGCGCTCCGCGACATTGCCAAGCTAAATATTAAATTGCGCAATTGTGCAAATTACAGATACTGTATTAGAAAGTAATAATAATAATAAATAAAAGTAAGTAAGTATGCTAATTTAGTTAAATATCTCAATATTTTACAGAAATTTCCACAAATGTATGCAAATGGTTTGCGCTTGCACTTTGCGACACTGTGCAAGCTAAATATGAGTCAGATTGTGCACTTGCGCTTGTGCAAGTTAGTGAACTGTGGATTGCACATTGTGCTTGCACAAGGTCCTATCTTGTTTGCGCTACCCACCACTAAGCATTACACTCCTAACACATGCCACATACAAAGATCCCTTAGCACGGAGTATTATTATCATCATGATAATAATACTCCCTAACTTATTGTATTCTTATGCCATAAGATTTCTTCAATAATACTCCCTGTTTTACCTTTAGGTCATCAGTGGTGTCTCCAATAATGCACTCTCTAATCTACTGTACCTTTACGTCATAAGAACTTCAATAATACCTTTATGCCATCAGAAGAAGTGTCTTCCACATAATCATACTCTCCCACCACCACAGCCACCAGGTACGTTGACATGAGGGGTGTCCGGGCAAACTTCACCACAATCAAGTTGGAGTCAGACTCGTGGGTTTCCCGGGAGATCTCAGGCTGGGGGAAAGGGACAGCTGTAATGTGAAAGGGTATTAACTCTCTCATGGGTGGGTCAACTCTAGTACACATGGTCCTCATTAGCTATACGAAAAGGACGTATTTCAAAATATAACAATATTTATTCTCTCATAGTTCGAACAACTCCAGCACAGATGATCTTCATTATAATTACAAGAAATGTATAAAAATATCGCAACATTCTCCATACAAACTTAATCTTCCCCAACCCAGACTTAACAAAGGAATTCACCTGATTTAATCTGGACATACCCAGTACTTCAATCCAGATTAGACTACATTAAGTTAGGATAACAATGGAAGCCTGGAAGAACAATATATGGGAAATATGGAAAGCAATAACCAGAAATATCCATCATAAAAAAAGAAAAGAATTGTGGAAAGGAATGAGGAGAATCAACAGGTAAAGTATCTTTGCTGATTAGTAAACACGCATCAACCTATTTCTCAAGTGCAGTAGATAGTTTATCTTAGAAATGAAGAGGCACTAGTGTGCTATCATGATAAATGGCTTATAGTCTGCCATATCACTACAGTTCCTTGCAACTTAATCAACTCCATCACCACAATAAATTTGTTCTGCACTTCTTTCCTTATCACAAAGTGCTTAGTTACTCATGATGAATTTAGAGTAAATATGGTCTACCATAATGTTACGGAGAGATGGTAATTCTGGCTATGAATATACCGGTACATACCGTATAATATTAACATAAGTTCAAGCTTAATTCATTAACTGATACAGGGTCAGTGCACAACTCATGTATCCAGTGTGAGGCACCGAGTTACCAAGGGATGCAGTATATGTCACTGGGAGAGTAAGTTTGCAGAGTCCAAATAGATGGATACACTTAAGTAACCCTATTTAGAAGGAAAGCTTTGTAAAGGGAGCTAACTGGGATCAGTGGGGAGGAGGAGCAGGAGGAGGAACCAAATAAAGAAGTAAAGCAATAAATGCATAGAAAGGACTCAAAGACTGGTTGAACAGTAGAGTTGATTATAAGAAAAGGAGAAAAAGTGTGTACAAAGCATACATATACATGTGCAAGGGTGCATGTGTGTATGCAAAATAGTGTGGTTACCATACCATATTAGAGAGAGGGACACGGTCATGTGGCACCACCAAGGTAATGTCAAATGTGGCCTTGAGTGCAGGTTCATCCCAGCAGGGGAAGCAGCGACGGGCATCAGTGGCCTCAAACTGTGTCACAGCAGAGTACCGCTCCTCACCATTCTCCCTGGACAATCACACACATATATTGTACATTACTACAAAGATTAACATGAAAGAGAAAGGATGTAATACAGCATGGATGGAGTAATATGTACAGTACTAACACTGTACTATGCTTAAAATGACAAAGAGCAGGATGTGCAATAATACACGAATAAGTTTACAATAGCGTTCTGCTTAACCCTGAGGCCTGGTGGCAACTTTCTTTCATTTCTTTTGTTTGCCAAACAGATGATTTGATACAGTTTAGAGGTTAATGAAGGCTGTATCTTCTCTCCATTTTTGTGACCCAAAGCTCATCTGAAATGTGAACCTAGTGGAAAGAGAACTTAAAATGCTCTTCTGCAGCCAATCACCCTTCCTCTGAGGGATAGGGAGGGAGATGAGGGATGTTTACATGATCAGGAACAGGAACCACCTGGTTATGCGCATGAAAGCATCCCTCTCCAGCACCAGACTGAACCTTTCTACTCTTCACAAAATCTCTCAACAACCATATAACATCCTCCAGGGGTAGCTAAAACTGGGGAGATGAAAAAGAAAAAAATCCACATGCTGAAGTGGTAAGTCAACAGTTGTTGTTCAAAAACCCAAGTCAGTCTGGCTGAGCAGATTCAACTGCAAGTAAGCATCAGACCCTCCTGGGTCAACCTGTCCAGTGAAATGAAATTCCCTTACAGCTCACAGTGCCTTGCCTCACTGAGGTGTGGGGAAAAGTGTGAAGGTTTGGTTCCTGGATGGATATTCCATTTGCGTCTTTCCACTCAATTAACAGGGGCACCATAGTAGGCTCCACCCCATAATTTTGGTTATATGGCTGCCACCCAGTACTGAAAATGATTTCCTGGGTTACAGAAAACCATCAGATTTGTCACTCAGTGTAGAGCCACCTGAAGTGGAAAGAAGAGAAACAAAAGTGACAGGATGGAAAGAGAGGACGGCAGGTAAAGGGACCGAATGAGAAAGGGGAAGGAAATAGTAGGCAGCACTACATCAAGTGAGTGGATGAGGGTCACCACCACCTACTGCTTGCAGCTGAGTAAAGCAAAAAACACCCATGTTTTTCAAACTACTTATGGCAATTCGTACAGGTACTTGTGCCATTTGTTAGATTACTTATAGTGCCTTTTATTGAGTACTTATATAATTTCTTACAGAATACTTATGCTTACAGAGCATTTATACCATTTCTTATACAGTACTGAGGCTGTTTCTTAGAGGATACTTACGCTGTGTATTTGCTGCGATACATGCCCTTCATCTTATCGTTTAACTCGCCACTGAAGGACATGCAGAGAGTGGCAGACCCTGCTGGCAGGGGTCGCTCGAAGGTGAGAGTAGCAGTTTCGGTGGAAGGGGACATGTCTGTGGAGGCTGGCTTTACCACCTCACCATCGCTAAGCTTCAAACTTATGTCACGCAGGGTAAGCTCCAATGTGTTGAACTTTATCTCACGAGTGGCCTCTTTGATCTGGGAATAAAAGTAAGGTACAGTATTATCTGTGTTTAAGATGGCAATGAAGGATTTCCATTTGCAAGGAAATGTAGTTAGAGCAATTTATAGGTGTAATAGCAGACGCAAGGGGGAGAGTGACTGATTCTGAGATGCCAGTACTGTATGTAAAGACAAGTACAAAAACTGAGTGACTCAAATCATAAATACCCTCTCATGATAGTTCCCAGAAGAAAGCAAGCCATCAAGGATTCTGAAAGATAAATATATAGCTATAGCTATTAAAGTTCAATACATATTACCCCAATCTTGTACAGATATAAAAAACACTAAAGATATGTACAGTAGCTAAAAAAAAAAAAAAAAAAAAAAGGCATCTGATGGGGAAGGTCCAACAACTTCCAAACTTACACATTCATTTTGTTATACCTTGGGGAATTATTATGGTCTTGCAAAACTACATTAGGATCTATGTGCTTGTACAAAAAGCTACATTACAGTAGCTGTTAATCAAAACATAATATTAGTACAGTACAGCAAAAAAATGATGTTACAAATTGCCACATGGCGCCCTCACGCGAGTAGATGAACAACCACGTCCCAGCAGCTATATATTGCCTATGGTCTCACACTGTTTCAACTGAGAATGCACATACTTTTTTTTTTTTTTTTTTAGCTACTGTACAAGCCCAAATTCAACTGTAAATGACTTCTTACATCAAGTGAGACTTCTTCGGAGCCCTGGAAGATGCACTTGACCAAATTAGGCTGCAGGGTGATGCTGTAGTGCATTGGCCGCACTGTTCCTGGCAGGCGCTCAAAAGGCTTTGGCTCCGGCATTTTGATGGGGAATATGCGTCACACAACACTGTCAAAGAAGCATGCATTTATGTCTACACAGTGGCAATATCAAGCATACTGCAATTACATAAATCTCCAAAGACATCTCTCCTATGCTAACTAATATAATCTGGAATTAGCTCATATATAATGCAAATAAAGTCCTGGGGATGAAGGGGCTAACAGAAATTAATTCAAACAACTTCAGTTCACTGACATATCATTAAAGTGTCTACAGCTACCAATACTTTACACCATAAGGAAAACTCCAACTATTCATAGCTAACAAACAGTCAGAGGCTTTGTGTTTTACAGTACCTGAATAAAATTCATTGACTATCAATTCTAAGTACCAGTACATTTAACTATAGGAAGATGGCCTAAGCCAACTTACAACCATTTCCCACCAGTGTCGGTTTGGAACGTATATCTCGGTCCAGCCAAAGAATGAGGCACAGGGTAACCAAACTCGATTAAACTTCATGTAAAATGTACTAGTGCTCTCATTATTATGGAAATGGCCAAAGAAAGATGAAAATGCAAATCCTGGGGGGTACCATTTTAATTTAAAGAACTTTATCTTAATTGTTTCTACCTAGGTGATTAATTTTAAGTTGGATAACATCTTATGGATTAGCCTGAATAAAACACTCAGCATATAATCAGGTTGATGGGGTAATCCTGCCATTTGTGACCATTATACATGGCATACTTCCTTCAGTCTGGGTACACAATTTTAACTTCATTCTTGTGGTATCCTGACATATATTTAGTTTACTATGGACTTTTTGAAAATTGAGGAGCTACATACTGCCTTCATCAACCCAAGCTCAATAAATCTAACAAGAAGTACCATGAGTAAACCAATGCAGCAGACTCATTTTGCACAGTTAATCTAGCTACCGGCATCCATGAAAACTATGCACAAACTGAATCGCATCAAACTGCTCCACAAGATCCATTGTTTGCTGGTTAATCTGGAGGAGGAAATCCTGAAATTTTCCAGGTGTCTCAGCTTTGACCCTCTTGAAAAATATGCCCCCTGCCAAACACATGCTTAAAAACACACTGAGTGTCATTAGAGATCTAGTCTATAAAGTACTGAATAAACATACTCTTGGACACTTTAGTTTTAACACCAGACAACTTATTTTGGGTTTGGTAGCCATCATTTAACTGGTTTTGCACTGTGTCACAAACATGGTGGGCCAATTCAATTCCAAGGGATTCAGTTGCAAGTGTGGGTCAAGGACACAGGGAATGGTGGGTTTGCAAGCACCAAAACCATGATGTCAATACCACAACATCATGAGGGTATTTTAAATGTTGGTAGGGATGAACTAAATGTTGGTCAGCTATTCTGCCATGCAAAATGTGTTGGTCATCGCACAAAACAGGCAGGGGAAGAGGGTGATAGTGCTGCATAAAACGTGCTTTGGTGCACAACACGAGGGTCTACCGTATGTTGCCAAATTTAAGAGGTTAACAGATCCCAACCTAACTGTGACAGCAACATCCTTTGGTCCTAAACATAACACCCTTTAGTCCTAAACTTGGCATTTAAATTATCAGAGACTATTTATCATATGCTGATAGGAGGATAACAAGGTACAAGGGAGATTTTATTCAAGCTTACAAGGTTAGATATAGCCTTAATCAACCCCCCATCACTACCGGACTAAAGATCATCCTCAAGCTGAATAAATGACTGGTGGTGACAAGAGTAAACAAAATATAAATCACTGGAGTAAAGTGGTTCTGGCAAATAATAATACCAGTACCTAAGTATGACAACATACAGAAGACAATACTCAGGCTACTTATAAAAAATGTCCCTCCCCACCTCTTAAAAAATATAACCTAGGTAGGGTCTCATTAACTTCTATGGGTAGGCTAGTTACTGGTTGGTTCTTAAGGAAAATTACTGCTGCTACCACACAATTAGATTCACCTCTGAAAACCCCATAAGTGTAAAAGGGTAAATGAAGGCTAGCTATATGATTCAGTGCAGAAAGTGAGAGGTGTTGATGTTGGGAGTAGGGAAGTGAGGTAGACTGAAAAAGACCTGGGACAAGGTCATTGAGTGTGACCTCAGGGTTAAGGGACTAAACAGGAAAACTGCCAGAGATCGAGCAGCATGGAAAGCCATCATTAGCTGACCAAGGCCAATGCATGCAAGCATGCTGGAGCCTTCAAAAACAAAAACGAAAATGATATCTAACCCTTCCAGGTCAAAAAATTTATTCTCAGCTAAATGAGAATATCTGGACATATCACAAACAATATAAGAGAAGGTCTTTGGGCTGAATGGGTTAGGCTTATGCTGGTGTAGCCATTAGGGATGTTGCCTTACTCACACCCCCTAGCATCTAAATGCGGAAAAAAAAAGTTACTCTCCAAAACCATATGTATCGATATATTGTTTCAAGCAGGTGGTATTCACCAATATAACAGACTTCTCTCTCTATAGCATTTTGTTCGCAAAAGTATTTGAGGTAATTAATAAATTTTTGGAAATGTGGGGGCAAACTCCTGTCAGTTACAATAGTAATTTATGATAGAAAAGAATGTCATAACTGACAGACTCCACCCAAAAATGCCAGAAAAATAATATTTAAACCATAAAAATGAGTGAGTGGGTCTTGAAAAATTTATATTTGTCTATCTATCTATCTATTGCCAGATGCCTCAATCCCGCACGGGGTGGCAACAAACAAATCGCCTCCATGTCACTCTGTCTCCCGCCACTTCATTACCACACTCCCAACTCACACCCCCCTCTCTCATATATATTTGTAAGCAATGAAAAACTGGACAATCATTCAACAGGTCAAATCCATGTAAAAATATGGGGAAAAAATTCGATTTTGTTGATCATTCTCTTTCTGTGCCTGCCCTCCTATCTTCCTATTTCTCCCATCTTTCCTGTCACTTCTTATTGCTTTTCTTTCCTTTACAGGTGGCTTTACATTGAGTGACAAGCCAAATGGTTTCCTGTAAGCCAAGAAACCATTTACAACGCTGGGTGGTAACTATATAACCAAACCATACGTGCTCCCTATGTGTCAACAAGTGGGTTGGTGGAGGGTTAGTGCCCCTCCCTGTAAAACAAATAACTCAAAGTCAAATGGCCACCCCTTACGGGATTATGGTGTCTGGCAGTAGACAGACAGTTCCACTCCAGATTCTGGAGTGAAATTGCTCTGATCTTCCAAACTGTGGGAATTATAATGGGACGTTTTCAAGAACCGGAATGTGAAAAGGCAGTGCTTTTCATTATACAGTCTAACTTGGCTAAAGGTATGCTGCTTCTTGACACAGTCTCTTCACCATATAAGTTTTTCTACGTATAGTCGATTGATTTCTACATTCTCTCACAGCAATTTGGGTCAAGAAATATAAAAACTAAATGAAAGGGCATTAGGCTCCTAAACAACTGCCAAAAAATCAGCATGACACATTGGCTGGGGTCGGAGAGTACTATATTTTCAGGCGATTTTTCAATGATATTATGTCAGACTGGGTTACCCCATTTTAGATGATGCCCTCACCTTTGCACAATTGAGTTTCCTTGGCATAAAAAAAAATAAGCTAAACCAACTTACATAATAAAACTGCACAGGTCTACCCTAGCCCTCCGATCGACTGACTGCGGAGGCTCAATATTTACGTCAGAAAACAGATGGTCGTGCCAATGACAAGTAAGTTTCTCCTCTTCCTCCGTTTTCATTGGCTGGGATGGCAGGCGGTCCTCTCAAGGCAATGATTTCATGAACCGAGAATACCGATGGATCTTTCGGTACTAGCATATTTGGCCCCTTTGATCCGGGCGGTCTCCTTTTTTGCTTACTCTTGCTGCTATTAGATAATATTACTTAGCTCAGGAAGTCTGTCGTATTGCAGGGTTTACTATCCCTGTACTTATCCCTTCAGAGTGAAAAAGTCGTGTTAAATAAATCGTCTGATAGCTCTTTCGACAGCGACAAATTTAATCATCAAACGCTATGTATATTCTCAAAGAGACTAGTTGTACTTTTTTGATAATAATAACAAAGATTCCTTGATTTATTGCGACTTTGCATTTTGGGCGAAAAAAAAATAAAAATCATTCTGGCGAGCACCGGATGTTGAGATGACTTTCATAAATGAAGTCATCTTGACCAAAGTCCGAGTAGTTGCAGAGGTATTTTGATCTCAAATATCAGTTTTTAATGTATGAGCACCTCGAGCAGATTTCCTCGTGTGGCTCACTGTTCATACTAACGTGTATTGCAGAACCGCGTCACGTGTGCCCGGCATCAGGCGGGCCCTGGCTCAACCTTGAACAGACCGGACAGCATTTGCCGCATATTTGAGCTGAGACCGGATGCTACCTATCAGGGCCGGTAACCGCACTGCCACGCCCCCTTCTCTGTCCCCTCCGTGAGTGTAGGTTGGATTTGTATGTATATATATATATATGTGTGTGTGTGTGTGTGTGTGTTACAATAACAGAACAGAGGAAGGAAAAACAAATGAATTAAAAAAAAAAAATCCATACACCTGATTACAGGCGTCCTCCACTCAAAAAATCTGTAACAGTTGGACTTGAACATTATCTCTTTAGGAACGCAGGGGCCTGGGGTCAGGCTACTGTAGTTGAGAACATTTTCGCATTGAAGACACACCTATGGCCCGATGGTGTTTTAAATGACAGAAAAACCGGTCACCTTTGTTTCACAAACTATGGCACATAGGGCACAGCCTGTTCCAACTTGACAGCTCCACCAGCAGACCATGACACAACATCACTTGACATTAGCTACGTGATGCTGACCCCACACAACAGCTTGGCACCCAACCCAGGCCACGCCATTCCCGGTGCCTGTGATACAGATGGCGGATATCCCACAGTGGATTGAAATGTGCCAGTCCCACCTTTCCTCTCCCCTGCCCGACTTCTGCCCTGAACAAAAATAAACGTGAGAGGGGACAACTACGGTCATTCTGCATTACGTTGGCCCAAATGTTTGTCCTTTTGCTGGCTGTTTCAAGTAGCTCAGTGGCAGAACAAGACAATACTGCAGCTCAGCATCCTGTCTGTAGCACTTCTTCATGACTGGCTCCATATTCTACTGTTAATTTACCGGTACAACTCAGCATTCAAGATGTAGAGAGAGCAGTTTTAAGCCATGTTAGAGTAAAGAGGGTATAGCAGCCTCCAGTGCATCACCTCTCATTTCTCGACCCATTTCCCAATAAGTTTCCTATCAATTTCCATATTTATCCTTGGCCGGCATTCTCGTCTGTTCAGGAACCTCCCTAACACCTTCTCTTAATCAATTTATGTTTTTTATTACACCTTAATGTCCTATTCTGTGTTACGTAAATTCTTCCAGCATCACCATACTGTGCTTAAATAACGTACAAATGGATGTTAACCGGCCATATCCAAAAATAAGTAACTAAGGATGAGGTGTTAGGGAGGTTAATCAACGAGAACATACCTTTCTACTGGAGTCCACCTTCCTCCTTTTGGGGGATAGGGAAGTAAGAGGAACGTTTGTATAACCAGGGAATTGACCAGCCCAGTTATATCACAGCCACCACATAAAGTCCTCCAGCACCAGATGGATGGATAAAAACTGGGAAATGTCAGGATTAGGTGATAGATATGGAAGGATGGATGGATGGATGGAAGAATGAAAGGATGGATGGATGGATAGATGGATGGATGAAAGAATAGAAGGACGGATGGGTGGATGGAAGAATGGAAGGATGGATGGATAGATGGATGGATGGATGGATGGAAGAATAGAAGGATACATGGATGGATGGAAGAATGGAAGGATGGATGGAAGAATGCAATGATGAATGGATGAATGAACAGAAGGATGGATAAAGACCAACGAAAATTAGACTCCCAGTGTTTTTGATGAGTGGAATGCCATAGTATAAATTATTGCACACACCACTTGCCCAAAACACGCAAACAGCATAACCTACTACATCTCCTAGCTAGTTCCTTGTTCCTTCCTTAACCCCTTCAACAATTCTTAAGTTCATTATAATCCTATCAATCTCAATTCACCATCCTAGGACTTTATCACTTTCATTTAGCTTCTTGATTCAGGTAGTAGTAGTGGTAGTAGTAGTAGTAGTAGTAGTAGAAGTAGTAATAGTAGTAGTAGTAGTAGTAGCAGTAGTAGTAGTGGTGGTGGCTGCAATCCAACGCTCATCTAGACGTGAACCAAGTAGACTACAAAAAGAAGTTACAATTTGCTGCAGTCTATAATCCTCCTTTTGGGCAGTAGGAAGAGAGTTCAGTGAAGTTTGAAGGGATAGTGAGGGAGTTGAGAGAAGTTTGGGGCGATAGGGAAGGAGTTGAGGGAAGTTTAGGGGGACAGGGAGGGATTTGAAGGAAATTTGGGGGAGTAGGGAGGGAGCTGGGGGAAGTCTGGGGGAGTAGGGAAGGAGCTGAGGGGGGCAATAAGGAGGGAGTTGAGGGAAGTTTGGGGGAATAGGGAAGGAGTTGAGGGAAGTTTGTATATTTGGGCAGCTCCCCCTCCTGACTGAATCAGTGTCACCCCCTGAAGGCGTCCCTATCCCCAGTCCCTTAAATCTGGTACGTATTGGAATGATTAGTTCTTGGTGCCTCCTGTTCAATTCTAGTTTTCGAAGCGGAGGGTTAGATACAGCCTTCATTTCCTCCATCTGTGCTGGAGAGGGACGCCTTCACGTGGTGGTATTGATATGACCTGGTACTCCACTGCCTGGCTATACAAACGCCCCTCAGCTTCCTTATCCCCGAGAGAAGGGTGATAGACTGCAGAAGGAGGGCAGCTTAAGCCTGAAGTCTAGTGGGTTCACGTTTCAGATGAACCTGGGGCTACTGCTACTACTACCACTACTACTGTTACTACTACTACTACTACTGCCATTACTACTACTCTTTCTACTCAAACTTTGCCTAAAACTGCCATCCATCCGTCTTGAATGCTGAATTATAACAACAGAATAGCAGTAGAATACGGTGCTGGTCACGAAAAATGTTTATAGAAAGGATATAGGGCCATAGCATTGTCTTCTCTGCCACTGAGCTACGCGAAATAAGTTGTAAAAGAGCGAAAAAGAATTATGGAGTGCTGTTCTTAGCTGGCAAACTTTTTTTTTGTTGCCCAAACTTAGCCTGTAATTGCCATCCCTTCATCTTGAATGCTGTAGGTAAAGGTTAACACTTGAATATGATGCTAGTCACAAAGAAGCGCTATGGAAAGGATGTAACCCCTTAGTACTGCCTTCTTCTGCCATTAAACTGCATGAAATAAGCTGCAGAAGGATCAAAGTCTGGGCCACTTAAGGTAAAAGGACTATAGTAGCAGAAATGAACTAACGAAAGATGTAAGTGTATTGAAAAAGTAAACTTGGAATCTAGCAAAGTCTTACTGATTTGCTCTTACCACTCCCGACGAATGTATTTAACTGGGAGGCCTATTGTTGTGAATAGTTTAATGAAGGCTATATCCTGCCCCTCTCCCCCGTTCAAAAAAGTTCTCTTAAGCTGAAAACTGCGTAATGGTGGGCAGAATAAACAGTACACACATTGCTTCCTGGGATTGCAACATTACCTAGAGATGTTTTGGCCATGTGGGGAGAATTGAGAATGAGAAACTGACTAGGAGAGTGTATGTGAGGGAGGTAGATGGGGATGGGGGAGGGGAAAGGGAGATTGAGGATGAAATGGAGGGATGGGGTGGAAAGGTGTATGAATGAGAGGGATGTGAGGTGGAGAGAGAACAATCCTATGGGGGACAGGACAGCATGGAGGGAATTCATTTGTTGGTACCCCTTGATCAAAGTGCTTGGCTATAGGTAGATAGATAGATAAAAATAGATAGGTAGATAGACAGACAGATAGATTAGATCAGGTGTTGCCAAATAGGGGGAATTTCTCTCTGCGGGAAAATTTGGATATTCCAGAAAAAGAAAAAAAAGATAATGCCTCATTGGACAAAGCAATTTTTTTTTTTTTTTGGTTTTAGATTTAACATATTTTATGGACAAAAGTTGTTTAGATTTTAATGTTTGTGTGTGTGTGTGTGTGTGTGTGTGTGTGTGTAAGCTATTGTATTAGACTCTCTCCTTATCTCTCTCTGTGTATGTGTGTGCATGAAGCTACTCTTTAACTATGTGTGTGTGTGTGTGAAACTAATATAATCTCTCTCTCTCTCTCTCTCTCTCCACCCTCACAGCCCCGCAGCACACCCTTCTTCGCCCCTGCAATATCCAACAGCCTTCAGCGCATCGTCGAGACAGGCATACCGGGAAAAATATATGAAATGGACGTTAGGAATATCGACATGCCTACCACTCGAGTAAGTTTTGATGCATAGCTCTGTTTTCACCTTCAACTGTGCAGATTGGACCATTATTATCATCATCACCGTAGCAACACAAATCAGGGCTATTTTTTTTTTTCATCAGAGTCGTCATTGCAGAGCACAAATCAGACCATTATCATCATCATTATCATCATCATATTAAGCGTCATAGTCATCCTTAGCCGTTGTCTAATCAACTGAAATATCATCACCTAAGCATAACCTGACATGGATAGCAAAGGAGAAATATAAGGTCTGAGAAATACTACTCCCAGTTTTAAATCATTAGGACAAGACGATTGCTGATAGGAAAGTGGAGATAAGGAATAAGTACAACAGTTGGTTAGTTTCCAAGACATCAGAAGTATAGTTTTAAATTGTCAAGAGGTGATATGAACACGAAAATGGATATCCAGACTGTCCTTGTTTGTCAGATAATAGAAATATAGTTTAACTGGGTTTGGATGTTGTTCTGGCTGTCTTTACCCTGCTGCTGGAGTGCTTTGTGAGGAGTCGGTATGTTGCTCACGACCATCACCAACAGCAGCACCACCACCACCACCACTAGCATCTACAAGGCGCCTTCACAGTACTCGGTTTGGGTGCTGTTCTGGCTGCCCTTCTCAAATTACTAGCGTGCATTGTTAAGAGCCAACGAAGCTTTCCCATCACCACCAAACAACGCTGACCATCACCAACATCCAGTCCAGCCAACACCACTCAGCCAACACCCAGTGCCAACATCCAGCCAGCACCGCTACGGCCAACCAATACCACCAGCACTACATAATATCAGGTGCTGGAGAGGAGCGCCTTCACGTGGTCGTATCAATAACACCAGGGGCTTCGCTGTCTGGTTTTACAAAAGTTACTCAACCCCTTCCCCATCCCCCCATTAGGGAGGATGGGGGCTGCAGGATAGGGGCAACTTCAGCCGACAGTTCATTGAGTTCGCATTTCAAATGAACCTGGATCTGCTACTTCTACTGCCGCTACTACTTCTTCTGCTGCTATGATTACCACCACTGCTACTTAACATCATCATTCAACAGCCAACATCACCACCGCTACCAGCACAAAACTTCAACATCCATCCAACACTGCTACCACACAACGAATGCCACCTTCACAACACCA
This sequence comes from Birgus latro, assembly GCA_018397915.1. Taxonomy (NCBI): domain Eukaryota; kingdom Metazoa; phylum Arthropoda; class Malacostraca; order Decapoda; family Coenobitidae; genus Birgus; species Birgus latro. The sequence continues at coordinate 73,433 of JAGKTI010000207.1, read as the reverse complement.
CAAACAGAACCAACAAAATACAACAACCTTTACTTTGTTGAACTTCATGCAGTTTTGTTGAAGAATGACCTTATAAGTACCACTGTGGGAAAGTTTTGTTATATATTTATTTTGTTTCGGAATAAAGCATTATATAGATTCGCTGTTGTGATTATTTGACAGAGGCCCTGATACGTAAACCTAACAGGGATAAGAGAAGAGTGGAAAGGATAATGTTCTGCCTCACACTCATAACTGAAATAAATAAATCTGAGTAGATACTGAAGAGTGGCTGCTAGTGATCGAGCAGCGTGAAAAGCCGCTATTAGGTGACCAGAGCCAACGGATGCAAGCAAGTTGGAGCCTTTATAAACGAAACGAAACGAAACGATCACATTGATGGAGAAGAACAGACCTTGATTAACGGAATGAGTTCAGTGTATAACCACTACAGTAAAAAAAAGTAGAAATATTCATTAACAGATAACATTTTGTAGGAAAGATAACAGACAAACAACTACGATAAGATTGGAAAAAACTGACCTTACTGGTTAAGAGAACAAGTACAAGCTATAACAACTATAGTGAAACGTAGAAATCGACTGTAACAGACAAGCAGGTACGATAACAAACAGGCAACCTCTGAGATGGTGTAGGCGGACGAGGTAGGCAGAGGACTGGCTGGAAAGTTGGTAGGAACAGGACCGCAACCAAGCATTCAGGGAAAGTTCCAAAAGGGCCCCATACTCGTCCACGCTCGGTCCTGTCCAGTCTCCTGAACAAACCGGCCTGTTCATGCCAAACTGGGAGAGTGTGTGAGCTGTTTAGGCCAAGACTCTCATCCTTGGTTGGAGTAGGACCATTGTATACACACGCCTGATCGTGTATGGGGCCCTCAGAATGAATATTATCGGCTGATGTTGATGAAAAGTAGATCAAAATGTTCGTTAGTTATATTTGAGAATACGAAACACGATTAAAACACACACACACACACACACACACAAACTGAGCCTACAATGTCATCACTCCAAGAACCACATCACTCTTTCGACGATTATCCAGGATGGTCCATGTATCACGAATACTACGCAGCTGTTCCACTTCACCGGGCAATTCCTCATGCGTTGTGGGGACGTCTCAGCCAGCGTTATCATTGTCCACTCTGCATTATTTATACATTACCCACTCCCACTGCCACACCCCCGCCCACACAAGCAAACTGAGCCAACTCCACAACAAAAAATTCCAAAAGCTGAGTTTGTAGTGGAGCGCTGTTTCTGGACCAGCCTGTATCTAGAGCTTAAGAGAGAATTTACGAAGATGAGGAGTTTGATGCTTAATTAAAACATTCAGTGCAACAGATATTTCCTAAGTTAAATAAAATCATCTCTAGATTGTATAAAATCAATTATAGTTATATTTAGCTTTAATTAACCCTTTCCGTACAGCGTATCTCTCCCGAGCTGAATAAAATCGTGTCTACATAAGGTGCATAAACTAAACCACATTGTTTTTCCAGCTGACTGGCTTGGTTGATAGCAAGAGTGAGAGGTAACCCTATGGCACCAGAACTGAAGCCAAGGTCGATGGGTTGACTTGGGCTCTGTCTCAGTTACACATCATCATTATCATCATTCAATCTTTTTTTTTTTGTCTCTTCAGGAGTGTAGGGGCCCGCGGCTAGGCTACTCAGTCCCAATATTTAAGCCAAGGGTGACTAGCCTCATTCTCTCCTGCGTGGCTTTATGTGAGCAACAAACCCTAATCATTCCTCGGATATACAGTATACTCATAAAGCTCAGTCTTCATGGAGCGACTTAACCCGCTAAACCACCAGGCGTAATTTGGTTACATGGTTACGACTGTGCGTAGTAAATTGTTTCCTGGTTCGCAATGAACCATTAGCTCCCACTTACCGTAGAGTCACCTGAAAGCAGCACTACATCCAGTGAGTGGATGATGGGCTCCCACTTACTAGATACAAAGTGCCCCAAAAAAAGAGGGGGGGGGATAGAGAGAATAAAGTATCCTTACACAGGTGATTGACGGTTTCAAACTGAACAATTTTGTCGTTCGCTGTATTTTCTTCAGGGTGATATTAATTAATGTACGCTGTGATTTATGCTAATTATAAGTCCACTCTCATGCTGCATCACTGATAGCAGCTGTCATACACGCACAGTACATAAAAACTTACTGACGAAGGTTTCAGAGTTCCAGTTCGTGTTTCAAACTGTAAAGACGGAAGGATTTGGGGATCCTTTTTGCTGCATTGTGAAGAAATTCTATTTCTGAGGCATGGAAAAAAAAATAATAATAAATGAATAAATAAAAGTCTGTACCCCTCATGCATTCTTCTCATACTGAAAAAGTGACTAATGAAGCATGAATATCGACAGCACTAACTGAAACATCGTGAAGGTCGTTGCGTTATTTTTTTTTTTTTTTTCAGATTTAGGCCAAAACTGTTATAAATTCATGGTGTTGAGAGACCCTTCCAAATGACTCAGTGTTCCAGAGAGTGTTTCTAAGTCAAGATATATTACTGCTTCATCACTTACGGACTCATGCTGCAAAATGTGAAAAAAAAAAACTTCCTTTCATTCATTACCGCCAAGTGAAAATCTGTTTGAGCCGAAAAATGGTACAGAACTGAAGAGACTGCCGAAGAAATTTTATAGTTCATATTCAGATGTCTTATACTACCTTGAATTATGACTTAAGGAAAAAATGTTTGCATACTAAACGATAACAAACTGACAATAAATGAACAGGAAATAAACAGGAGTATCATTGTACACTGGGAGCTGAGATACCACAGAAACAAAAAGCATTCAAGAGCGTAACAACCCTTAAATTCTGTAAGTCTGCTTGATAGTAAAAAATAATTAAACTGAACCTAATTTATATATTTCTTTTAAGGCGACATGTGTCTGTTCAGTCACTTTTTCATCTCATGCTCAGCTGAAATCAGTTTAGGTGCCCAGGCAAAGACGGGACATAACACCAATCTGCCATTTCGGTTTGTTTATCATTCTTTGACCGAGTACCTCAATTTCATTTTTTTTCCTATACATACGAATGCAAGATATGATATGGAGTTGGCCTCAATTCAGGACAAGGCCTGTCCCAAAGTACTTCCTTAGCCATCCTAGTTACAGTACAAAGCATTAAGTTTTTCGAGTGTTTGAAAAAATATCTGAAGGTGGCAGTGGATATACGAGGAAAGGGAAAGGCTAGGCTACAGGAATCTCCCCATCAGTAGGGTTAGATAGGGTGAGGGAAGTCTAGACGAGGTTAGGTAGGGTTGGGTAAGGTGGGTTTGGGTGATGAGGGTAGGCTAGATGAGTCTCTCCATCAGTAGGGTGATTAATGCAGTCACCAGGCCCAACCCCAACACGATGAAGGAGCCCTGCAGGTGTTCCAGATTGAGCACCACGTCACCCAACACCTGAGGACAACAAAACAGCGATAGTTGGCTGACATGATTTCTCTCTCTCTCTCTAAACTGCCGCAAGACGAGAAGACGAGTATAACACAAGTCAGGAAGGGTCTGGAGCAGCACTGGGGTTTTCAAGGCAATATCAGTTCAAATTTCCCCCAGTAAGGTGAACTGTGTGGAAATGGCAAAAATAAATAAAAGATAAAATAAATAAGTAAATAAACTATGGTGATCTCTGGCTGAAGGGATTAATAGTTTTCTAAGGCTAAGTTTTCGCCAAGAACACAATAAACATGGTAACCAGTTGTAGTGCAGCCCAGTTCTATTTCCACGGCTCACTGACACACCTAGAAAGCACTCAGAGGGGACATACCTCCCCCAGCTTCTGTAGAATTTATGATTTACTGCTGCAATTTCTCTTTTCTATCAGACGAGTACTCTTAAGTTTCATTTAGTCAGTCATTTCTTTAGTCTTAGGTTGGTATTCCCATCGGTTAAGGAAGCTCCCTAACATTTCCTACTAAGCGATTTATTTGGCTTATTAGAACTTACTGTCCTCTTCTGCTTTATATAAATCCTTCTACAATCGCCATGCTCTGCAAACACACAGTACAAAAGGATATCATCATCATCATCATCAAGAAGGGGAAAACGTCGCAGGGCGCATAGCCTCTCTCGCCCCCAGGTAGCGACTCTTCCCCCTCTAAGTGTCTCCCGACAGGAGTGATCGACCTGCTTCAGCCATGAGTTACGTGGCCTTCCCTTTGGCCTCCTCCACCCTGGGTTAACTCTTTCAGAGATCACCCTGTGAGCAGGATCAGCCTCAGGAAAGCAGACCACGTGCCCATATGGCTGGGGTTGGCGTTGACGTATTATTTGGGTAATAGGCCTCGATTCAGTCTCAGGGAGTAGTCGCTCGTTACCTACCCGGTTGTACCAGCGATATTCCATGAGCCGCTGAAGACACCTAGTACCAAAAGAGGCAATTTGACACTTTAAGTCACTGTTTAGTGTCCATGTCTCACAGCCATAAAGCAAGACAGGGAGCACCAGCGCCTTGAAGCTGCGAAGTTTCGTTCTATACAAATAACAACAGCACCAAATACCCAAATTGAGTGAATCCATAACCCCGTAGGCCTGACCAGTGCCACGAGAGATCTCACTGTCTGATCTACCGTTGTTATGGACCACACTACCAAGATAAGTGAATCTTTCCAAGCCTTCTATATCCTCACCACAAGCTTGGACAGACTGAAGTGCTTCATCTAGTAAGCCACCAAATGCTTGGACCATGCTCTTGGCCCAAAAGACTTTTAATCCCAATGGCTTCACATTCTTGTTAAATTCCTCGAGGGCATTCAGCAGTATTTCCGACGACTCTGCTAGGATAAATGCATCATCAGCAAAGTCAATGCCGGTAACCCTGAAATTATCAAAAGGATATTAACCGGCCATATCAAAAAATAAATCGCTAAGAATGAAGTGTCAGAGAGCTTCCTTACTTGACGAGAATATGGGGTTTTGTCTGCCCTGTTACGCAGCCTCAGAGTCGCACACCTCCACCAGCCCCAATAAAATGTACGATTTTCTGCATACGGATCCATCTCGAAATCGAATGAACTCTTCCTTGACTCACTGTCCACCTGTCCACCAGAATTTATTGAAAACCGATAACAACTTTCCATATCTTGTACACAGAGACAAACAGACACTTAGCTGGCTGAGGTAGAAATATATGGACATGATGGTGCTGCATTACGGTATGTAAAGGAAAATACAGTTAAAGAGGAGAATTAGAATCATTAGCATCAATTATATCTAAAAACAGGATTAAGGTTATATTACAGTACTGACCTGTTTCTCTTTGCTGATGAGACTGCCAATGTGGTCGCGGTACAGCTTGGCCATGATGCCGGTCTCCAGCAGGCGAGTGACGTGGCTGGATATGGTGGTGGTGTACGGCGTGTTTTTGGGCAGGAACCATGACATGTAGGCCGGGAAGATCTGACAGAATACAAATACCCAAAGTTGTATTCATATTTAGAGACATGGTAGGATCCCTCTCTCTTAACGATATATCAAGGACCACTGCATGAAGCTCGGAAAGATCTAACAGCATACACATACCCTATCTCATCAAACTGTTCCAGGGAGACATCTAGTTAAATTCCCACAGCTCATTCTAGGCTGCTATACAATAATCTTTAACGACGTGTGTTTGGGCAGCAACCACTTCAATAGCTTGAGATCTGATAGAATTCAAACACCTTCAGTTATATGCATATTAAATTGAAAGTGAAATGAATTACCTGAAGTTGAATTCATATTAAGTTAAGAGTCATTGTTGCATGGTTCGTACAGAGAGTGCCACCAGAAACTCACGTATGGTATTTTATGTGTTGCAGGGGCGGCTCTGTCTGCTGGTGTGGGCGTGGGTGTGACAGTGGGGGAAGGAAATGACAAAATGATGCAGGGAAGACACTGATAACGCTAAGCCGTCCCCTCAACACACAAGAGATAGCCAGGAGGAGTGGAAGACAAGAGGTATTGAACCACCCTATATTATAACAACAGAGGACGATGGTTATTTTGAGAGAGAGAGAGAGAGAGAGAGAGAGAGAGAGAGAGAGAGAGAGAGAGAGAGAGAGAGACGAGAAACTTACCCTAATCCCCCACCAACCTTCTCGTCCATGATATAAGTCTTGTATGTGAGTCCCTTCTTGTGCTGGGTGAAGATCAGATAGTCAACAGTCACGATAAGAGAGTGCGTCCCGGCCACCACCAGCTTCAGGAGGGGTCCGTAGGGGTTCAGGCTGCCGTCACTTGGCTGGAGATACAGTTTCTTGCCTAGAGTCGCCAGCGTGGGGTTCTCTGAGGTTTTGAGAGCCTGGGGCGCGAAATCTCCGTAGTCGTTCATGGATGGACTTTGAAATGAGAGAGGATTTGAAGGATTAGCCATGGGGGTCATAAGGGAACGGATATAGAGAACAGAATTATCACTGCCGTTGTTATTATCATTATTATTCAAATGGGTCAAAAGGGATAGGATATAAAGACAATAATAAGAAGGTCATCCAGTATTGTCATGCAGTAAAAAGTTCCCTACCAGATCGTACGTAATGTAGGCTACTGTATACACAATGTGGGTATGAGGCTGCTGCACGCGACACACCGTCATGGTATGGGGAACAACTGCGTCAAGTTATAAGAAAATTGGACCATGAATGCGGATGTTACAGAGCGGACACGAAATTACTGACGGACTGACGGACGGACTGACGGAACCGCGCAAACCTAAAGCCCGCGATCGGTTTGACCAGTAGGAGACTAGTAATAAAAAAATAACAATAATAATAATAATAATAATAATGATAATGATAATAATAACAATCATTATCATCATCATCATCATCATCCAGTCCCCTAGCACCCCATATAAACAGGAGTGCAGGGGCCCGGGTTAGGCTACTCAGTCCTGATATTTGAGGTAAGGTTGACCAGCCTCACTCGTCCCTGAATGGCATTATGTGAGCAAGAACCCGTAGCCACCCCTCAGATGAGAACCCCCACAAGCCTCCCTGAAATGAAGCGCCTAAACCTACTAAACCACAGGGCATGAGGGAGAGGCGCAAAAGGAACAGAGAAATAAGTAAGCTAAATGAATCATGAAGTAATATGAAGTAACGACATTTTTACTTTATTCTGCAAGGAAGAAGGAACCGAAGGCCAGACACACTCAGGATTATTCCCTCCAAGCAAAAATTAAAACAAAATAAGAGGGGGGCCAAAATCAAGATCCCTAAATCCATTAAGTCAATGTGATAGATTTATTAGTAGTAAATCAGTTAAGTGGCCAAACAAAGAAAAGAAAGAAAGAAAGAAAGAAAGAAGTCCCACACTGCTTCTTGAAAACTGTAGAATATTGAGGTTAGGATATCAGAGTGAAGAAAATTTAAAAGTAAGTTGATTAAAACTTTGAAATCCAACCACGATAACAGGCTAGATTCAAGAGGAACTGTACACACACACACACACACACACACACACACACACACACAAAATAATAATAATAAACTGAGATACAACCCAACACACACACAAAAAAAAAAAAACCCTCCACGCATAGTTCTGGGAGATCGTAAAAACAAAGGGGAACGAATAAGTATGCATCGTTTCTTTTTCCCCTCCATACGTACACAGAGAATAAATGAATATACTGCAAGGTCTCTCCAGAATATTTATGAAACTGCTATTAGTACGGTAATCTGCTTCCCCCAAAGAAAAGGAGGCAGCCGAGACAGGACAACACACTCCCAAGTTACTCATCCACACACACACACATTCAGTACTGTAATAATCTATCTATCTATTGCCAGACACCATAATCCCCTAAGGGGTGGCCATTTGACTTTGAGTTATTTTTTTTTTACGGGGAGGGGCACTAACCCTCCACCAACCCACTTGTTGACACGTAGGGAGCACGTACGGTTTGGTTATATGGTTACCACCCAGCGTTGTAAATGGTTTCTTGGCTTACAGGAAACCATTTGGCTTGTCACTCAATGTAATGCCACCTGTAATGGAAAGAAAAGCAGTAAGAAGTGACAGGAAATATAGGAGAAATAGGAAGAAAGGAGGGCAGGCACAGAAAAAGAATGATAAAGGCTAAGGAAGAAGTAGGCAGCACTACATCAAGTGAGTGGATGATGGTCGCCACCACCTACCACTAACTGTAATAATAATGAGATATAAAAAGGCAGATGGATCTTGAATTTGGCTCTCTGTAATCTTGTTTTTTCTTGGAGGGAACAATTTGGAGACTCCTGGCCTTTGGTTCCTTCTTCCTTGCATTAAAAAAATAGAAAATAAAATAAAGTCGAGAGTAAGGAGTAAGACAGAATTCAAGTCTGGCTGGTCTCTCTCTCTCTCTCTCTCTCTCTCTCTCTCTCTCTCTCTCTTTCTAATTTTCCATACGCGGGCACAATAATTCTTCCTCCATTTTGCCAAAGTTGTTGATATTACGGAAATCACAAACATCATTTTGGAAAACATTGGAATAAACCTAAATGCGACATATTAAACACTTTCTCTGCAGACAATACGAGAAGCCGCTTAACTATACAGAAATACAGACTTACTTCAATAGACTCTCAAAGCAGACCTAAAGATGAATTTTAGAAGATACACTAATGTTTATAATGTGCAGTGCCATAAGAAGTTTTTGAAGGACAGAGACACATAACAAGTAAGTGAATTAAAGATCAGGAAGACAAAATAAACTTATGGAAACACACGCGGGGAGAAAGAGAAAAGAGAGCTCACATTAGCTTAGACTCGGCCAGCTCTTGAAGCGTGTTGATGCGATCGGGGTAAACTGGCACGGTGAGGACGGCTACGAGGTTGCTGCAGTACATGGCAGCCAGGATATCCACAGTCAACCACCACACCACCAGCCACACCCTCACCCCCCAAATCGGCACCACATCGCAGTCAGGTAGCGGCTGACCCACTAAACCAGACGCCATCTACGAGACATAAAGGAGAAGAATTGCTATCGTAGTTTGCTGAGACAGGAAGAATCTGGCTAGAGAATGGTGAGAGATGATGGCAATGTTGTCAAACCTTGCCCGTCACACCACTACATCAGTTAACCCATCAAACCACACCCAACCTACGGAATATATGAACAAGAA
>JAGKTI010000207.1:29664-53051 GCA_018397915.1 Birgus latro | reverse complement strand
GCGATAATGTTTTTGCCAGCGACTGTGTGTCTGTCTGTCTGCCTGTGTGTGTGTGTGTGTGTTTGTGTGTGTATCTGTTCCCAACGTATCTCGAAAAGCTGAGGACGAATTTTCACCAAACCTTCGGGAAATTGCAACTGTGTGGTTGTGTAGAAATCTGTTCCTTTTGGTGTGGACTTGATCAGTGACGGCCAGTCGCCATCTTTTTTTCTTTTTTTTTTTTAAATATGGACTGTATTTGCGAAGCGCGGTGACTGAATTCCTTAGAGATTTGTGAATTTTCCTCAGATTTATAAGTAATTTGTACATTATCCAACGACATATTTTGGCGGGCGATTAATATTCGGCCCCCGAATGCGTTGGTTTCATTGTTGTTGTTGTTCTTCTTCTTTCCTCCTCCTACTCCTCCTCCTCTTCCTCTTCTTCTTCCTGCTCCTCCTCTTTCTTTCCTTCCTCCTCTTCTTCTGAGTACATAAAATAACGTTCAATATATACCAAGCTAACAATGCTACTTTCCCCAAGTGATTTATAAAAGTACTGAATTAATGATACAAATTGTACAGGATTTTGGTTTCTGTCTCAATTACTCTAACATATTAAAAATAAAACAGTTATTCACGATGTATGATGGTTTACTGATCATGTGGAGAGAGTGGAGATTGAGAGACTGACTAGGAGAGAGTGAGCGAGTGAGATGGAGGGAGGGGGTGGAAAGATATATAAGTGAGGGAGGTTTGAGATGGAGAAAGGGCAGCCTGACAGAATGACATGGAGGCGATTTGTTTGTGGTCACCCCTTCCAGAATTAAGGCCAATAAGTAACTAACTAAATAAATAAATATAAATAGATAGATTGATAAACAGATGAACAGAAAGACTCATGTAGACAGATTATGCCCATGAATTTAAGTTTTTGTTTTTTGTTTTTTTTCTTTTCAGTAGTGTAACATAAATCTTCAGTTTTCCTGCACGAATCGCTCCAAAGTTGATTCCTCTTCCGTCTCTCCCTCAGTCATCAGCTAAGACATTAATATTAACCGGTAATAAGATGGTGACTGGGGCCATGGTGGTATTTGGCTTGGGGTGGTGTGGTTTCTGACTGACTGACTGACTGACTGACTACTGACTGACTGACTGACTCCCCCTCCATCAGTGGCTCAGTAAAGGTGAACACACTCCCTCGAAATGGCCCTGTCTGTAAGGTCAAATGATGTTAATTGGGGTGACGTGCAGACTGGTGTGAATAACTGGGTGATGTGTGGATGATGGTGAGATGTGGATTGTGGTGTGATGTGGATTTTGGTGTGGTGTGGATGATGGTGTGGTATGAGGATGCTGGTGTTGTAGCCAGTGGATGGTGTGTGGGTTTTGGTGTGGTGGTGTGGTGATATGGTGGTGTGGTGTGGACGATGGTGTAAAGTGTCGTTGAAAAAAAGGGTGGTGTGTGGATGGTAGGCTGTTGTGGAGTATAAAACAGTACGATACGACGGGTGTTGGACAGGGAGGAAGGTGGGGTTGTACGATTTGACTTTAGAGGGATGAGTGGATGATTTAAAGATACAGTAATTGAGAGGGGCGTGAAACAGAGGTAAACACAGAGAAGGACTGCGATGTGGCGAGGGGCAAGTATGGATGGAAAGATATACGACTCTGCGAATATTTTAAAAGTTATTGAGCACCATTTATTGTAACGTCAGAAGAAAATTAACAGACTGGAGCTTCATTGGGAAAAAAATAACCAGGCAGTGGAGCCGCCCAGTTATATCGATGACACCACGTGAAGGAGTCCCTGTCCAGCAACAATTACTTAAAATAATGTTAAGAGGTACATGATGACCTGATGTACTCTTGGGCGCCATGGAAAGAATTATTTACCCAGATAGTACATTTGGTGAAGGTACTGGAGGAAGAGGATGAGGTGACCATTTCTTCCTCAGGCTTCCTTTGCCCCCTCCAGTTGCACCCACACCACCAAGGGCCTGGAGATTGCAGAAAAAGTCTCCAGTCAGTCGTAACGTGATGATACAGTGTGTGGGATATGGCAAGTTATGAGTTTCTTCTGTAATCGTACGCAGAGCTGACTCGCCTTAGCTTTCAAATGGCCGGACTTTCATATTACTAAAGCCGTAGTAGTTGTGGTGGTGGTGGTGGTGGTAGTAGCTGTTGTTGTTGTACCAGCAGTAGCAGCTGGAACCCCACGGCCGTCTGAATGTGAACCCAGTGGACTGCAGGCTGAAATTACCTTTCTCCCGCCGTCCACCATCAACTTTTGGGGGGAAATAAGGAGGGGATTGAGGGACGTTTTTATGACCAGACAGTGGAGACACCTAGTCATATCGGTGCCACCACGTGAAGGCGCCCCTCTTTAGCACGCAAACTGTACGTAAATGCTTAGTACATGCACCCTCATATGCACATGTAGCTCACTGCATAAATCCACACATACATATATACATCAAATCTGTTCCTCTTTTTCTAATCCCTTTAATATGTGAAGTCTTTACTAAATATAATAACAGCATTGACAAGTATCATATAAAGAAAATAAAGTGATTGCAGGGGGTTAAGATTTGTTGTGCTTTTTGAGGAATTAAAGCAAAACCACTACTCCCACAGGCTAATTTATCACTGCAGTATCCGTCAAAGCATAAACTCCTTTCTACATTAACTTGCAAAACTCACTGAAGCCTCTTTCCATTTTCTCTCGCCTTCCTCTTAATCAACTGCATATTTTTATTTCCAAACATCAGGTCATTCTTCAAACAGAAAGTCACGCCATCGACTGCACGCTAGCTCTCCACAGTCTTGCTACAGTGTACTTCAGCACCACACCTTTGTTCACACGCCACCACACTCAACGCCACAACACCACCCACACACCACCACACTATCCACACACCATCACACTCTGAACACCACAGCACCACCCACACACCACCACACTTTCGATACATCCATCCACGCTACTTAGACATACACATCACATCACCATTTTCACATCAGTATCCGCACATTAACACACTACAGTAGTCACACCCCCACACCACACCACCTCTCACCTCACCACCACACCTCACCTCTCACCTCACCACCCCACCTCCTCACACCGCACCTCACCACCACACCACCCCACACCTCACCCCAATTAGCATCATGTAACCTTCCACTTACCTTTGGCCACTTCCGCATGAGTTCACCTTTACCGCGGAAGTCACTGAAGGGAAGGCTGATGAGTCATAGGATGTCCCTGCGTCATGGAATATTGTTAGTACGTGAATAAAGACACGTATTATTATTATTATTATTATTATTATTATTATTATTATTATTATTATTATTATTATTTTCATTATCCTCCTCTTCCTCCTCCTTCCTCTCCTCCTTTTCCTCTTTCTTCTTCTTCTTCTTCGTCTTTTTCATCCTCTTCTTCCTAGTAATAATAAATAAAAAAAAATAATAATAAAACCATCATTATTATTATAATTATCATTTTTATTATTATCATTATTATTGTTTATTTATCTATTTATTTATTCTTGCTACTCCTAGACGATTTTATCCAGCATACGAGTCTCAGGAAGGCAAAATCTAACCCCTCCAGCTCGGGGGAAAAAAAAAATATGGGAGCGTAACAAGAGAGGTCACTGCCGCCGTAAAACAAAAGACGAAGGATAAAATATACATAAACATTTTTTTTCCCGGAACAAGGAAGAAGGATCCACGAAAAAAAACAAAAACAAGATAACAGAGAACCAAATTCAAGATCCGTTCGTATATAGAGTCCAGTATAGGAAATAAAACCAATAAGAAGACCTCTGACATTAAAAACCCGTATAATAAAGACAAGGACGCACCATAAAGCTATACATAAAACAACGACAGCTAAAACTATGCATAAAAGCTAGACTAATCAAAGCTAAGTCCGCTATGTGCGTAATATTGAAGGAAGGAAGAGGTCACACAGAAGGAGATCAGCTGAAGAAGGAAGAAATGAAGGAAAAAATAAAGAAGAAAAATGAAGAGAATACAAATAATAAAGAAATTGAAGAAATTAAAGAAGACAAAAATGAAGACAAAATAAAGAAAACTGAAGAAAAACGGAAAAATGAAGAAAAATAAATTTGAAAAATAAACAATAAAATGAAGAAAAAATAAAGAAGAAAAAATTAAGAAAAAACAAGGACAAATACAGAAGGAAAAATAAAAAAACATCAAGAAGCAAAATGAGGAAAAATTACAGAAAATGGAATCTTGAAGAAAAAATATAGAAAAATGAGGAAAAGATCAAGAAAAAATGAAGAAAAACTGAGAAGGGAAAATTGAAGGAAAATAATGAAGAAAATGAAGAAAAATGAGGAAATGAGGTAATGGAGCCGCCTGGTTATATCGGAGCCACCACACGAAGGCATCTCTCACCAGTCTGCAGCACCATATTGCCACGAACGACGATTTTTAGGAGGGTCCACAGGCCTTTCTGAAACGACAGGACAGGCTATTGGGATACAGCAGTAATGAAAGGAGCCAGGTGGAGAAAGACTGACACAGAAATAGAAGGATGAGGTGTGAGAAAAATGTCTTGTAAGCTAGGGGTCTCCAAAATGGTCAAGGATATGGATATAAGTCCTGCACAAGCATCTCCAGTTGATTAAACTCTGTACTACGGTGAATCACAGACGACACGTGCCCCGCTTGTAGATTAGGCCCGCTTTATACGACACTCACATACTAGAGCACTGCACAACACACGATACACTAAGACGCAGACACAACATCAACGACGTAAGGAACCAGTGGGACAATACCACAGGGAGATTACTTACCTGCGTTAGACGGGTCAGTTCTATCTGTCAGACCGGGCTTAAGGAACAACAACTACTGGGGTGTGCTCTCCCGTAGATTTATTCTTGCTACGTATCGGCAATTTTATTCAGTCTAGGGGAAACGTTTTTGTTTGCATGTTATGTTTAACCTCTCCACTCCAAAAAGTCTACCCTAAACTTAAAACAAGCGTCTAGAAAAAAAAAAGGCGTCCTCGGGCGGATAGAATTGATGTAAGCTTACCAATCAAGTGGATCCGAATTCACTGATAATCAAGGGTCCTTCCTCCTGTGGCCGCAGACGGAGGTGGACAGCAGTGGTGTTAGTACAGACAGAATGACCTGGACGCACACAAGGCTGGGTAACTGATAATGAGAAGTAATAGAAGTGTTAAGAATGTGATGAAGTACGAAGGGAATCAAGAAAAGATGAGATTGCCTTCTAGAGTACCCAACTAGTTCCAGATTTCGATAGGAATAATCATGAACAGGTAACGAAAAGCGGTAGCAGCCAATTCTTTATCATTCCTCTGGGGCCCCAGGTACAGGAGGGTCCGAGGTTAGGCTACCATAGTGCAATAATTATCAGAATACCAAAAAAACATCATAAAAAAATTGATAGGCAACACAGATAAAGTCCGAGCCTAAGAAAACCTCCAGCAATGAACAAGGGGTCTAGCTATATATAATTCTGGCATGGCGGAATTACTGATCAGTTTGAGTATGATGGCCTCAAAGACTATTATTTTTCCTTTTCGTGTATCTTCCTTATCCCTCATCGGCTGTCCTCCATATTCACTTAACATTTCGCTGAGGTGTACCTAGACGTGTTTCCTAAAGTCGCCCCAACAACGTCATTTTTTGTGATGCTTCGAGTTTTACAAGCTGGGGAAACGTGCGTAAAAGTAGGCAAGTACAAGGGACCTTAGACCTTACACGTCATCTGGCTAATTCAATCCTCATTTCCCCTCCTCATCCACATGTACTCCCGTGTTAACCCGTTTATGTTACGCTGTGTCAACGATAATTGTCACTCTGTATTTACCAGTTTATGTTTACTTTATCCTGCTCATCCCTACATGGTCTTCAGCAAGTGTTCCTCTGTGTGTTGGGGCGAATGAATAATATATACCGTATATAACTATTTACAAGAACCTCTGCAGGTAAGCTGTGAGAGCATTTTTTTTCTGCCTTGTTGTTGTTTTTGGATTTTGTTAATTTTAGGAGAACCCTCAAGCAGTACAGTGGTTAATGAACGACGTACAGTATGTAACCCGTCCATTCCCGCTTTGAATAAAGTTGTATGAAGACAGAAAGCGGCTAGACTATTCACTCCCAACATTTATGGTGAGCATGACCTGCCTCGCAAACCCCTGAGTGGAATTATGTGGGCATTAATCCCCAGACAGCCCTCAAATGTAAATCCTTACAGGATCCATCCGGTTGAGCCTTAACCCACTGGGCCGCCAGGTGTCAACCGGTTATTTGTGTACCACTCAACATGAGAAATGGTTTCCTGGATTGCAGGAATCCATATTTGGCTTGTCATTCAGTGTAAAGTAATCTGAAGGCAGGACTACATTGAGTGAGTGGATGGTGGGCGCCCTCACCCACCACTCATGCAAACTCTTTACTATCTCTCTATTTAGCACAGACTCTAAACTCACAGAAGCATCACCTCTCTACCTAGCACAGACTCTAAGCACACAGATGTATGATGATGATGATGATGATGACTGGTGTTGCTGTTGTTGATGATGATGATGACTATGGTGTTGTTGATGATGATGATAATGATGATGACGACTATGCTCTTGTTGATAGTGATGATGATGATGATGGTGACTATGCTCTTGTTGATAGTGATGATGATGATGATGATGACTATGCTCTTGTTGATAGTGATGATGATGATGATGATGATGATGATGATGTGGTCCACTATCCTCCTTTCGGGAGATAGGGGGCGAAATTAGGGACGTTTGCAGGAACAGGGAGAGGAGCCACCCTGGCATATCGGTGTCACCACGTGAAGGAGCCACTCTCCAGCAGCCCACGAGAGACACTGGAGGCGAAGGGACTGAACACAAACACATGCAGTCATACTCGTGGCACAAACACACTTCAAGAGTTCGAACAAGCGTAGAGTACACAGTGTTTTCAATAGAGCTAAAATTCAAGCTATCTCGAATGTCAGAGCTGAGACTAACTATGAATTTCGTTCTTAATGCATCATGATTTGGGGCAAAAAGGTGACAAATCGCATCTAGAAGTAAAAAAAAAAAGAAAAAGTTTGTATATTCATGAGGCTTCAGGGTCATCGTTTTTTCCACGACATGCGTGAGATTTTGAGCTTTTTGAGACGGGTAATGTTTAATGGTGTCACTCATAAAAAGAGGAACGACTCTCCTTTCCTAGTGTTTCCTGCAATAAACATAGCTTCAGACAAGGAATCGATAGTAAGTTTGTGAATCTATTAACACATTTATCATGGAGTAAGTTACAATATATTAGTTCAAAATTACCCAGCCCAAATCTAACATAACTAACCAATGACAGTTTCATATTTCAGGTATCAAAACATTCATATCTATCAGATATACTGTATATATATATATATATACTGTATATATATATACGAGAACATAAGTGAAATTACTTTTAAAGCGATACAGACAGTAACGTAGGAATGACTGGGTGGATGGTGGCTGCGGACAGGAGGCCCCATAGGAGGGTGGATAAAGTGGTACAGGATTATTCTTCCACACTGGCATTGGTGGTGGAACACGCATGATGATGCCAAACTCGTCTTTTCATGTTTTTTTTTTTAATTATTATGCTTAGGTTTTCCAAGGTCTCTCAGTCCATCAATCAGTCTCACGTGTTCGTATGTTACCATTTCTACTCTAATACCCACCGTCTACATTGAATATAGGGTAGGATTTTCATTTAAGTCTGCTGTAACTGTATTTGCGGGGATGTTTTCATGATATATTTGTCTTGTGAAAATCTGTGAAAACTGTTAACGAGACTCGGATCCCCAAATTGTTCCAGCCTCAGCTTGGACTTCGATTGTGTCTTTCGGACCGGAGCCCAAGTTTTTATTCACTCCATTAGCACCTCCCCCTAAAAAATAAAGTATATGAAGTCAAAAATCAGTTGCTTATTCCAATCTCAGGTGGATAACAGTGATGATGAGCCGCTGCCCTTCCTTGCAGGGCTTGATCTAACGCTCCATTCCAGGTCCCGTTCTGTTTAAAACCTCAATTTCTTCAGGTGAACTCACTGTGATGTGAAAGTATAGGCTTTTCTCCTATTATCCGCAGGACATTTACGTGTGATGCGATGCAGTGAATTAGCTTGACAAAATAAGTGACACATTTAACTTGGCACAATATACAGTAGCTTCACCCAAATTTAGAAATTCTATGTGAGGCATGAATAAGATGGCACTTGGCATCTTAATGAGGTTCCAGATGTTGTCTGTTGTCGTCGTTCGAAGCTCACCGTCAAAGGTCATGTCCACGGAAGAACCTAACACCGACACTGTCATAATTTTAGAGTAGGACGTAGACATATGAGAGCGTGTATTACCAGTGGTGTATTTGGTATACCAAATGTCATAAACCTTTTCCATCCTATGTCGTATTATTCAATATATTCTTCCTATTCCCAAACGATACAGGATAGACTTCTCGAAATGGAGGGATAGACATTTCCAAATGGAGGGAACTCTCTTAACTTGAACAGAACCTTGTGGAGGTAGAAAGAATAATGTACAAAAACACGAATGAGGAATGGAAGTGTCGTTCATGCGCATCAAAATAATCAAGGTCTCACCTGCCAATACAGGGAACTGGCTGATAGAAGCGTCGGTAACGGGGTTTGATATTAGTATTAAGGAAGAGGAGACCAGGTTGCTTGTTAGACAGTGTTGTGGAGAATGAAGCAACAAAACCCCCATAGCACCACACCAAACCGCACCCACCAGTGTTAACAAGCTGGCCTTTGCTATTATGAGACTACACCTGATGAGGGCGCAAGTCACACCCACTGAGTCACACCAATCAAGTGAGAGACTCGTGGTTGGCATCCTGTGGTACCGTCATTGGTCACGTTGCGGCCAATGACAGAGCTACGATGGAGACGCTAAGGATGAGGCTCGCAGCCGCTGGGTCATGAACGAATCTGTAGTTGTACTAAGTCGCAGCACAATTGTAATTTTCTTTACGTTTCGTCATTAAACAAATTAAAACACATTAAGTGGCTTATAAGCATAACTTGGATTCTAATTTCATGTAGTTTACAACTTACCCTTTGGCCTCATCCGGCATCTTTCTTTCACATATATCTGGCTGGTTTTAAACTGAAGTGACCTGAATCGAATTGAAAAAAGCCTGAATTGTAATCCCTAAGGTGAGGAAAAAGAACCGAAATAGTCGTAGTACCCGGAAGACCTGAAATGTAAGGGACAACAGAAGAACAGACAAGACCAGCTGTGAAGCGATTATACTGCTCTTCCTCTATCTTGAACGCAAAGCTGAAACAAGTAATTAGCACTAGAATATAATGAAAAAGGTGCCATGGAGAAGATGCAGGGCTGCAGTATTGTCTGTTTACTCCCGAAGATGAAAACTGGGCCAACTTAAGGTGAAAGGACTGCGACTGGAGCTGAAAGGAACTGGTTTTGCCTAATTTAGACTTAATATAAAGTAACCTCAGTGAAACTAGGATCATATTCTAAGTGACGCTGCAGGCTTCGTAACAAGTTTGTCTTAACGATTTATTCTATCAACCTCGACGTAGTTTGCTTTTGTTATTGTTTATAATAATAATAATAATAATAATAATAATAATAATAATAATAATAATAACAACAACAATAATAATCAGCAGCAGTAGTAGTGGCAGCAGGAGCAGAAGTATCGACATAGTTTGCATCACTGCTAAACAAGACACTGAGGAAAAGGTGTTACGAAATTTCCGAAACACTCAGAAGTCTACAACGAGACTTGTTTGAAAGGATGTGATGAACGGCCATGAAAGAACCCGGGATAAAATAATAATAATCATCATCAACATCATCATCATCATCATCATCATCACTACCACCATCACCATCTTCACCACACCACTACTACCACCATCACCACCACAGTCACCACCGTTATCATCATCATCATCTTCCACCAACATCACCACAACCATCATCTTCCACCATCACCACCACCACCATCATCATCTTCCACCACCACCACCACACCACCACCACCACCACCACCACCCCTCTCACTCCAGTATCCAACGCTTCATAATTACCAACACTGTATTAATGAGGGCAAAGGTTAATTGGATGCTGCCTACCTGACTCCTGTGCCTCAGTAAAGGTGAACTCACTCACAAGGAAGTCTCTCAGTGTGTGTGTGTGTGTGTGTGTGTGTGTGTGTGTGTGGCTCTGAGTTAGGCCAGTGATGCTGTCTCCATACCTGTTTTTATCCACTGTACTGAGAGAGAGAGAGAGAGAGAGAGAGAGAGAGAGAGAGAGAGAGAGAGAGAGAGACGCACTATGAAACACACTAAAGAACAATTTAATACTACGCTATATCCCTTTCACTTTAACTTGGCCCAGATTTTCATTCCATTGCAGCTCATTTCACGTAGCTCAGTGGCAGAACAAGTACATCCTTTCCATAGCACTTCTTCGTGGCTAGCATTATATTCTAGTTTTGAATCTATTACCACAGTCAGCATTCAAGATGGAGAGACGGCAAGTTTAGGCAAATCTGGAGTAAGAAGAATATACTGACTTAAGACGATGTAAAAATTATTCCATATATAAAACTGCTTCCAAAAATCTCCAGTAAGATTAAGTCCTTTTTTTCTGTTTCTTTTCTTTTTTTGATCTGAGTATTCCTTTAGATTATTAGATTCATGACCTTATTTTCAAAACTGAGTGGGCCAAGACGTAAGCAATTCACCGATTTTAAACCCTCATTTATGGAACACCCGTATTTGTGAGATGCGAACAGCCTGCATCCCACATAACAGAGTGCAGGCAGCAACAATAGAAAAGGTCAAGCATATTCTACCATCAAAGCTTCAGAAATTATCGTAAAAAATCTTGGGACTTCTCTCTTTCACGCTTTCAGTTTTCATGTGGCTCTCAGCTTATCTGAAAAGGCTTAAAAATCCCCAGTAGAAATCACCTTCAGTAAAATGCCCGTCTCATTGTTCTCCTGTGTTGTTGAGTCTGATCTTGACTTGAACCCGGTGGACTACAGGCTGAAGTTGCCCTTTTCCTGTAGTACATCTTCCTCCTTTCATGGGATAGGGAGGGAGTTGAGGGACCTTTGTAAAACCGGACAGTGGAGCCACCTAGTTATATGGGTGTTACGATATGATGGCTTCCCTCTCCAGCACATTTTTTTTTTTGGGGGGGGGGGGCTACCGATAGACGAGCAATCAATGTAGGAGACTCAAAGAAAAATGTGTAGGAGACTCAAAGAAAAATGGTTAAAGCTTTACTGACTGTCATTAAGTTAAAATCACTCAGCATCACTGTAACACTTTTCACAAACATTAATCGGTTTTGTATGGGTTTTAATTACACGTCAGTAACTGATGCATAGTTTTAATGATAACGAAAGAAAGGTCGAATCAACTGTGACAGTCTGTTGCAGAACACGAGTTACTGGACAGTCACACAATCACAGCTTATAGCTAAAAGTATTGGTATTATAATTAGTCACAATTTTTTTTATTGATCCTACAATCTGACCATCACTTGCATTCTTATTTATCCATTGTTCTTTTGATGTTCTTTGTCCGGAACGAAAACTGTTGTCATGATTACGAAATAAAAGCAGTTTTCGTGCTCCGTTTGACCAGTTTCGAGGGTGCGGAAAAAAAAAACAATGTATATTCAACAGTATGTAGGATGAAAGTTATTCTTGGTCAGAAATAAAACGATATATATCCTGCGTCAAAATAGTTCAAAGTTTTATTCCTCTTCAAAATAGGACAAAGCATATTTCTACATTATACAGACTTGCGTAAAAAAAAAAAAAAACATCAGTAAAGGCGTCACAAAATAAAATATTCTGCAGCAAAAGTTAAATAAAACAGTCTGCAGCAAAAGTTAAATAAAACATTCTACAGCAAAAGTTAAATAAAACATTCTGCAGCAAAAGTTAAATAAAACAGTCTTCAGCAAAAGTTAAATAAAACAGTCTTCAGCAAAAGTTAAATAAAACATTCTGCAGCAAAAGTTAAATAATACAGTCTGTAGCAAAAGTTAAACAAAGCAAAACATTTTTCAGCAAAAGTTAAATAAAAACATTCCGCAGCAAAAGTTAAACAAAACATTCTTCAGCAAAAGCTAAATAAATCAACCTGCAGCAAAAGTAGAACATACATCAAGCGACAAAATATTTACAGCAAACGCCGAACAAAACACTGCAGCACAAATACACCATAACGTATTCTAAGTTAAATGAGAACAAGTCAAACTGTAGGAAAAACTAAGCTTTTTCTGCAACACAAGTAGACTAAACATATTCTGCAGCACTTGTTCATTCAAACATCCTGCAACAAAAGCACGACCAAACATTTAACAGAAAATCAGCACTAAAATAATACAGCAAGAGCAACACCAAGCATAATCTGAAATTAGGAAAAAAAAACCGTCTGTAGCAAAAGTCGATATAAGCATATTCTGCATGAAAACGGAGACTCAAAGGTATTCTGCAATATATACATATTCTTATAAAAAATATAACCAAACTTTTTCTGGAGCAAAAACCAGAACCAAATATATTCTGCGGTTACTGTACACCAGACATATCAGGTGTCAGTAGTAGAACCAAATACAGTACTACAGAGCCAAAGCAGAATCAGACATTCTGTAGCATTGTCGAACTCAATCTTCTATAGCAGGAGTAGAACCAGACACTCAGCAGCAGAGGTAGAACCATATATGTTCTGCAACAACATTAGAACCAGCTATGTCAAGCAGCTTCAGCACAACCATATTTTCTGCAGAAAAAGCAAAGCTTATTCTACAGTGTGGGTTCCCAGTTGAGAGGAAGTCCCCCCTGGGGGAAAACTGGATATTCCAGGGGAAGAATAAACAGATGATGCCAAGATGGCGAAGGTAGCCTTTTTGATGGGTTGTAGATTATTGAAATTGTATACTTTATGATCAAATGCTCTTTGATTCTTTAAAGTACATTTATGAGTTAGGTCAGAATCGGATGGTTTACAGAGACTGAGGCTGTATGGCAGCGGATCCATCTAACCGACTGGAAAGGCTACCACACAAGCATCGAATGTAGCTGCTCTGCACGTAGCCAAAAATAAAAAGGCTCAAACAACTGCAGAAACTCTGACCAAGCCATGTATCCTTGACAGTGCAAACCTTGTCCTCAGTGACGATGCAGTTACCAAACTGAAGCAAATACCAGTGTCAGTTAACACGGTGAGGTTATGTATAGATGATATGGTTCTCAATATTGAAGATCAAATGATTGCTAAAATAAAGAAAGCAAAGTACAGTACTTTGCAATTCATTTAGATGAGACCACTGATATGACACATCTTTCTCAGCTTCTCGTTTTTATCCGATATAGTGATGGCGAAGACTTCGTGTTTTATAATCCACTGACCAGGACAAGAAAAGGAGAGGTTGTGATGGATCTTATCTCAATTATCTTCGATCAAAGTGTGCTACGGAGGAATGATGTAATCGGGGTGTGTACTGATGGTGCCCCAGCAATGCTGGGGGCTCGATCTGGATTCTTGGCACTTGTCAAGAGTAAGAATCCTACAGTGATTGGGATATACTGAATGATTCACAGAGAAGCTCTTACTTCCAAGACATTACGAGCAGCCCTGCATGCTAACTCTGAGAATCAGCAATACAGTCAACTTCATCAAAGGGTCAGCCCTAAATACAAGACTTTTCCGTGAGGTATGATAACATGGATGCTGAATGCCAAGCACTGTTGTCACACTTAAGTCTGCTCGCTGTCAAAGGGCAACATGTTCGTTCAGTTCTATGAGCTTAGTGGAGAAGTAAGGACTTTCCTGACTCATCACAAAGTCAAATTACTCACCAAGATAACCATGCCAGAATTTCTGACTTATTTGGCATTCTTGGCAGACATCTTCGATGCTGTGAATGAGCTCAACCCGAAACTACATGGTCGTCAGTGCTACATCATTCACCATGCAGACAATATCAATGCACTCATTGTAAAGCTGCAGCCCTGGGGGAGACAGATACAAAACGGTATTGAGACCCAGTTCCACTGGCTTTGTGTAATCATCGGAGAAGCAGCTTTCAGCCAGGTGCTCAAGGTCAAAATCACACAGCAACTTAACTTCCCCCAGGCATAAGCACACCACGCAAACTGCCGTGGCTCTGACAAGGGATCCGTTCAAACGCCATGTCGATGACTTTCCTGCAGAGCTTCAGGGAGAGTTTTTGGAGCTCAGACACTACTCATCAGCGAAAGATGAACTGCACACCTTAAGTCTAAGCGAATGTTGGGTGAAAATGTGTCCCATTTAATGATTTATCCTGGACATGGTAACAACGCTGTGTGCATGCTGCTCCCATTTTCTCCTACGTATCTGTGCGAGTCGAGCTTTTCTTCCCTTCTGACAATAAAGTCGACGACGCAAAACAAGCTCCAGGCTGAGTGTGGATTCAAAGACTCAAAACAAGCTCCAGATTGAGTGCGGATTCGAAGTTGCTCTCTTCTCTGCCCCACAAATAGCAGAGATAGCAGCACGAAAACAGGTGCAGGGATCACATTTGGGTGCGTAGACATTGCCATTGTAGAGGTGGCGCTAACACAGTTCATGACAGTGTTGCAGTGGGATTGTTTGTGTTTTGAAATGGAACTGTCAAGTGTTTGAAATTATGTTATTCTTTTTCCTAGTCATACATTTCTTTCATATTTGTTTTCTTTGAGTGTAACTAATTACTAATAAATCTTCACTGACGAAGTTTGTCTTAATTTACCTAATTTGGTTAACAATGAGTATGAGGTTGAGAGGGAAACAATATAGAGTTTCTGGCACATGTGGGGAATGACGTGGAAAAGATTAGGAGCCCCTGTCCTACAGCAAAATTACAACAGAACACAGTGTCAAAAGTAGAATAAAACATACACCGTAGCGTAAGCGGAACTAATCATATCTGGCAGTGCAAGTGACACGAAGCATTCTGCACCAAAATTGGGACTTAATTGTTTTCAACAGCAACCAGAACCAATACGTTATACAGCAGATCAAAACATGTTTGGTGTAAAGTAATCATCGTGTTCCGCAGCAAAGGCAAAGCAACACATCTGCTGCAAAAAGGCGCATTTTTGTCGTGCACGTCGAAGGATCGGTTTCGAAGCAATCTGTGGTGCAACAAAGCTGCTCCGTTTTTGTCGGTCAAAATGATACGAACCCGGCCCAAGCATTTTTCATCGAAACCAGGACCGTCTTCATTCATACCTCTCCTAAGCGGGTTTGAGAGCAGTCTTGGCTCTCTCTTGGAGAGGTGGAAAATGGCCAGCAGGGAGTAGTCAGTGATGATTATCATATTACCACTATGTGCATAAAATTAGGGTGTAGGAGTCTAATATTAAAGATGTATATGGCCAGATCTTCATGTGGTACAGCATGTGGGGAACGGGCCTGCACCATACGGGTCATTGTTGTCTTTCTAGTTTGTCCTGTAATTTAAGGTTTCCAGCAAGTTAAATATGATCTTCCATTTCTGAATCATCGTTGGTTTTTGCAGGTATCTTTCAGTCTCCCAGACCCGTCACCATCTTGTCTCTTATTATTTTTCGAAATGTTTTTCCTATGATGCTAGTTAGGTTCGCTGGCCTGTAATTTCCTGGTTCAGATCTGCCTCCATTCTGGAAAACTGGTGAAAAGACGGCGTTCTTCCATCTCTGGGGAACCATAGCAGCCTGAACAGATTTTAAGATGGCAAGAGGTTGGCTTAGCTCTTCTGCTAATTATTTAAGTACCTTTGGCTGTTGCCTGGTTCTGGCGCTTTGAACTGCTTCACGTTCGGGCTGTTTTTATCTGTGTACTAACGTTATGTCTTCCATGCGATGCTCTGTATGCGAGTCCAGTGGCTCGGGTATTTCGTCTCCACAAACTTTAGTTCTTCCTTGTCAACCTCTTATATGTTTACAGATTTAAAGAATTTATTCAGTATATCGGCTGTTTCCTTTCTTGCTTATATAGTCATGTATTTTGTTTTCGAATTGACTTCCGATACCGTTTTCAAGCACAGTTTATTTCTCACTGCTCTTTTAGCCGCTGTGTTCAACCAAGGCTGTTTACCTTCAGCCCACTGAACTGTTGCGGCTTTTAGGTACAGATTCATTGATCCCATCAAAAATTTTCTTTTCAATAACGCTGCTTATCTCTCCCGTGCTTTTTACTTGAAATTCTTCTCCTGTTTATCTCCCGCATCTTTTCCATGAATTTATTATAGTCACCTCTGACAAAGCTTAATCTGGTCTTTTCCGATTCTTTCTGTGCTGGTGACAGATAAAGATAATTAAATTCCAGGACACTATATATCACTCTTTGCCAGTGGGCTCAACATACTCGTAGGTATTTGTTCAGTGGCATTTTCTTCACTGGTGATGATTAAATCAAGTGTGCTGGGTCTATAATTACCTATTACCCGGGCAGTTCTCGTAACATGTTCGGTTAAGAAATGGTCTGCTAGGCCGTCCAAAAACTTTTGTTAGGGAGAATTTTCTAGCGCTGAAGTCGTTGACATTTCAAAGTCTATGTCTGGCAAATTAGAAAGCTGCATTGCATGTCTCCAACTTTTAAACAAGACTTCCTTCTGTTGGGTCACCTTTGCGATACACAACCTATGACTACTCTTGGGCCACCACCACCTCTCCTGATCCATTTCAACCGTGTCTCTGAAAAGTTTGCTACGTTTTCGTCCTGTTCGGTACAATCATTTACATCAAAACTTTTGTGGAAATATATCAATGTACCTCCTCTGACTTCATCAGTGTTGTCTCTCCTTGTCATACTGTAGATTTCCAATGTTCCACTACACAGCTGACTGTCAAGAATGATTTTGGGTTGACACCAGGTCTCAATCAGGGGTATGATGTTTGGTTCAATCATACTCACTATTACATGTCTGAACTATGATAATTTGTTTCTGATGCTTTCACAGATTGTTGAAATGGACTTAAGATAATAATTGCTAAACTGACCTGTCTTTCCTATCAGGATTAACTTTTTGTTTTGATGAGGATGTTACGCCTTAAATTTATGAGATCTGCATCCCCTATACTAGTGAGATCATCAATGAGCACTAATCCTAATTTAGAGTATACATTATTTGATTGTGCTCCCGTTGCGTTTATTTGGGTTTGTTGGTGCTGGATGTTTGTTGTTGGATTTTTGGACTGTTTGATGTGGGGTTTTGTTGGGGTCATCTACGTAGCTCTCTCCTCGCTTTGATTTGCCAGAGGAATTTTGCACACTATCTTTTTTTTTTTTTTTTTTAATAATCCATTTCTGGTTTCCTGTGTTTTCCTCCAGTTCCTGTAAAAGTTTTCGGTTTTCTTCTCTCTGTACCGGTGTGAGTTCTCGGGTGATATACAGAAAACTTTCTAATATCATCCCTGTTTAGGTCTATGAATTTCTTTGCATTTTTTTGTCATTCAAATAGTGTTTTCTTGTTTTTAATCTATATTTTCATAAGTCTTTGTTTTAGTTGGGTATCTGTTGGCCAAGTCTGACTATCTGATCTGTTTCAACACTTCAAATTTCAAAATACTCGAAAATTGCTTGAGCAGCATGGAATATCATTATCTTCCTTTTCTACATTAGTCAAGGTCTGGTTTGGTTCAGGGAGATTATGGACAGTCAGGTTGCTTTTCCTTTTTTCGGCTTCAAAGGCTTCGGATACTTGTTCCCAGATTGACGTAACTACTTCATTTTGGATTATCTGAGTCATCGTTTGCCAGTTTTCTGATACCTGTTGCTGCAGATCTTTGAGGTTCTGAGTTATGTTTGGGTTCTTATAATTCGTTTCTTCCATTTCCAAACTTTCCATACCCCTGTTGCTCTTTGTCTTCTGCTGGGTGTCATGTGTTCTGGTGTTGATGCGGTACGTGGCTCCACTCGTGTTTTCATTTTGTACTTGAGGCCTGTCTTTGCCCTTGTTCATGAAAGCAGCAACTTTTTCATGGCAGCTGCTACAGAACCACATAGTCCTCTCATCACCATCCATTACGTCATACAGATTCCTGGTTAATGATGTGCACTTGAGATGGATCCATTTCTGACAACAACTACACTGACTGGGAACTGAGAGCATTTGGTCCTGTCACACTGTTGCATGCTGGGCACCGATAAGAGCGTCCAAGTTTGTTTACATGGCAATGAGAACACCAGCCATTTTATTTCCTGGTTGACTTTCACAGTTTTGACACTTTTGAGGCATGATTTAGGTAACTAATGTGTGGAGGGGGAAGTAAAGGGCGGGATGGATCTATACATACTTGTGAAATCCAGGAAAATATTACTTTCCTTGTTTGCTGCAGAGGATCCAGAGCACACGTCCCTTCTCCTCTCCTTCCTCACTCAGGAACATCTTACATCAAAACTGTAATTACATGTATTTGCTGCAAAAGTCAAATCAGGCATACTCAGCAGAAAAAGCTGGATAAAATGTTCTGTGGCAAAAGTCGAACTCGCCAGTAAAAGTGGAACCAGTCATAAAGGAGCGAAAATTAAATGTATTCAAACGCTTAAGTACAACAAGATATTCTATTATAGAAAGCCATACGAAACAAAAGTAAAATGACATTAGAAGTCAGACATGCTGCAGCAAAGGTAAACAAGACATCTGTAAAGTAAAATCAAACACGCTTCAGCAAAAGTGAAACAAAACATACGTTTTTACATTCAGCAGTAAAAATAATCACACACTCGGCATGAAAATAAAGATAGAAATACTGCAGCAAAATTAAAGCAAATCTACAGCAAAAGTTAGGCAAGGCATTCTGCAGCAACCTTTGAACCAAACATATTCTGCAGAAAAATGGTGAACATTGAGTATTTGCCGCAATAGTAAACAAAATGTATTCTGAACCCAAAGTAGAACCCAACATATTCTGCGGCTGAAATAAAACATACGCAGAATAAGAGTAAAACAAAGCATAATCTACATGGAAAAAGCAGAGCGAAACATTCTGCAGCAAAAGTACAACAAGACACCTGCAGCGAAAAGTGCAACCAAACCTCTGCAACAAAAGTAGAACCAGACATTATATAGCAAAAGTAGATCAAAACTCATTCTACTGGAAATGTTGATCAAATTAGATTCTGCAGCAGGCAAAACACATCTAATATAAATCATTCTGCACCAAACAGAAAATTATCCATCAAGAAACAAACAAATTCCGCATCAAAGGAAAACAAAACATTCAACAGCTAAGGAAACCAAAGTACACTCTGCGACATAAGATCAACGCATGTTCTAGGGAAGCAATCGCCTCTGCAGGACTGTCACATTCAGTAAACCGATGTTGTCTTGAGGTGGACGGCGCATAGTCACAGCGAGGCGAGGGTAAGAGTCTGAAGATTTGGGTTTTTAGATGGACTCTGCCTTTCTCCATCCAGCTAACAGCGGTACCATAATAGGCTCCACATCATCCCGTTATTTGGTTGTATGGTTACCACTCAACGATGTTTTGACTTGTTAGGTTGTGGGTAACCATTAGGCTTGTCACTCAGTCCAGCAATTTACATATGCTGGGGTAAACTTCACATACACCTCATTGTTTGCATACTGTGCGGCAAACTTTACATGTTCTGAGGTAAATTTACATACTCTGGGGTAAACATTACATATACAGGGGTAAATTTAAATAATCTGAGGTAAACGTTTTGTATTTTGAGGTAAACACTCATACTCCGAGGTAAACTTTGCATATACTGGGGTAAACTTACATACTCGGGTAAAGTAACATGCTTTGGTGTAAACTTTACGTATATACTGGGATAAGCTTACATACATTAGCCTACTGCACCCCATTTTATGTACATAATGCTAATGTAATGATTTTTTTGTTTTAAGACTTATCCCTGCTGGCCTATTACAATCTCCCCAAGTCAGAGTCAGCTACACCAAGACTGATCCCGACCTCGCTTGGGAGAGATTTAAAGACGGTCTTGGTTTCGATGAAATACTTCGGTCGGCTTCGTATCACTTTGACCGACAAAAACGATGCAACTTGGATTGGAAGACGGCTTCGAATCCGATCCGTTAGTCTGGACAACAAAAATGCGGCTTTACTCGAGGGTAAACTTCACATATTACCCTGGGGTCAATTTCCATACACTGCGGTAAACCATTCATATACTGAGGTGAACTTACATAAGCTGGGGTAGCCTTACACACGCTGTGTAAAGTTTGCATATAGTATACGGGGGCAAACTTACTCTGGGGCAAACTAACTCTGGGCAAACTATCAAAAATTCTGTCGGATAAATGGAACCAAATATACTGCACAATATATAGTAAGTGGAACCCAACATCATTTGCAAGGACACATCCAAATACTTCCTGCGGCAAAAGGAGTTCAGCAGTATTGGCAGAATAAAACATTTCCTGCAGAAGTAGATGAAAGTACTGTATCTGCAGGAAAAATAACATTCACATTCGCCAGCAAATGTGAAAGAAAACATCCTGCTGGAAAGGTAAAATATTCCGCATTAAAATAAAACTAAAGCATATTCTGCTTATTAAAAAAAATGCAGCAAAGTAAAACAAAACAATCTACACCACGAGCAGAAAAAAAAAAAAAATGTGTTGGAAAGAAGAAAAAAATATTCTCCAGCAAAATCAACGTTAAACAAAAAATAATCCACATCAAAAGTAGAACCTAAAAAAAAAAAAAAAAAAAAAAAATCCGCAGAAAAAGGAAGTCAAAAAAAAACCGAAAAAAAAACAAAAAACAACAAAAAAAAAAAAAAAAAAAAAAAATCCGCAGCAAAAGGTAGTCAAAAACATTCCGCAACAACAACAGAAGCCAGCCAAAAAAATAAATAAATAAATAAATAAATAAATAAATAAATAAAAAATATATATTCTGCAGCAAACTCAGATCACATCATATCCCACACCATAAGTAGAAACACTGTCTCAAGTGGGAAAAAAAAACATAAAAAATAGGCCCGAAAATATTCATCAGGAAAAGCACAATTTGTAAATAAAACACAGCAATAATTGAAGCAAAGAGAAAAAAAAAGCCGTGGTTTAACACAGAGGCTAAAAGAGCTGTGAGAAAGAAACTTAGCTTGGAAGTGATATCAAGAAGTTAAATCGAAAACAAGATACATGATATATAAGCGAGAAAGAAATAAATGTACAAAAAAACCCTAAGATGGGCCAGGCGACAGCATGAAATGAATCTTCAGGGCAATAAAATAAAATCCAAAAGCAATGGACAGCTGTGCAAACTGCCAAAAGAATAAAAGATTATGTTGGCAAAATAACGACACCTGAAGGAGCCCTCACATCAAACAGTAAGGAAACAGCTGGTGTGCTTAACGCATTCTTTCAATCTGTATATATAAAGGAGGATGACAAGAAATAATTAAAACTAAATTATATTCGACGCCAAGTTTATTGAGATGAAATATCTGAACCACTGGACTCTCATACAGGGACTTACGTGGAAGACTTAACGTTAATACACATAAATAAAAACACTGCACGAAAGAAATATGAAGCATCCAAAGCGCCAGGACCAGGCAACGTACATTCAAAGGTACTTAATGAATTAGTACATGAGCTAAGCGAATATCTTGACGACTTAATAAGAAAAATCTGTTCAGACTGTAATGGTTCCTCAGAGCGGGAAGATCGCCACCGTTTCACCAGATTTCAAGAGTGGAAGCCGAGCTGAACCAAGAAATTACAGGCCAGAGCCTAACTATAGGAACATTATTAGAAGAAATAATAAAGGACAAAAACCAACATGGATTCAAAAGTGGAAATCATACCCAACCTACTTACTGGAAACCTTAAATGACTGGACGAACTTGCATGACAACGGTGACGCTTTTGACGTAATTTACTTTGCGCCACAGCATTCGGTACTGTACCACATGGAAGGCTGAGTTACAGTCTACACAGAATTGGAATTTGAGGTAATGTTTTAAGGTAGATAGGGGATTTTCTCACTAAGAGGACACAAAGGGTAAGGGTAAATGGAGTATTATCAGATCCTGCAGAAGTAAAAAGTGGACTTCGTAGAATCCATAAATGACTTCCCTAACAACACTCAACTTGCAAGATCTTGGCATATGATACAAAAATATGCAACCCTGTAGGAACATTAACGGAGATGCAGTCAATACAAAATTATATAAACATGACAGACTAATCCAGTATACATTTTAAAGCAGCTAAATGGGAAGTCATGAATGTAGGAATAACCAAAGACAGGACAACAGAATCGATGGTTAGAAACACAGCAGAGGTCCAGGCAGAAAAGGATCTAGGAATACTGCTCAGTGGCAATGTAAAATTTGGCAGCCACATTGATAACACTGTCTCAGAGGCAAACAACATCCTGGGTCTCTTTCGTAGAACATTCAAAAACTGGACTGAAAGTTTTGCCACCATCTACAGGACTTATATTCGCTCCCATCTTTAGTACGTGGTCAAGGTATGGTCCCCTTATCTCCGGTATAACATGAACAAAATCGAAAAAATGCAACCAAGATAGTTCCAAGTCTTAAAATCCTAAGTTATGAGGAATGTCTACAATGACCAGACATACACAAGCTGAAGGACCAACGGGAACGCGAGACAGTAACGAGGTCTTCAAAATTATGTCTAGATTAGAAACCTTAAATCCAAGAGACCTTTTTACAAGAGGCCACCACAAACTAAAAGGTCATTCCAAAGAACTGTTAAAAACACAATGCAACAAAAGACTACCAGGAAACACATTCGTATACAGAGAGATAAATCAGGGTAATAGTTTATTAGAAAATGCAGTGAATCATTCTGAAAATATTTTTAAAAGAAAAGATACGATGAGTACAAGGCACGGATGTAAATGGAGGAGGCAATAGAATCTATGTAGATCATTGGTAAACCCGTGGACCTTACTGGTGAGGCTAATGTGCACCAACAGTAGATGCAAATACGTTTTGCAGCACAATAATTCGAACAAAACATTTTGACACAAACGCACAAAGACATATGCACATTAAAAGTAGGAAACGCTCTGTATCAAAAGTAAAACCAAACGTCTGCTGAATTAGAAGCAAACATTATATAGCCCCCCCCCAAAAAAAAAAAAAAAAATCTGGAAAGCTAGAACACAACATAATCTGCAGAAATAATTGGTCCCAAAAAATTAGCAACAAGGGTAGAACTAAACATATTCTTCAGCAAGACTGGAACCAAATATTTTTTTGCTGCAGAAGTAAAACCACACGTTCTGTAACAAAAGCAGAACAAGACATTCTGCAATAACACTTTAAGTAAACATTC
>JAGKTI010000207.1:0-12490 GCA_018397915.1 Birgus latro | reverse complement strand
CATATCACCTGGGCACTATCACGACCCCCTACCTTTTCGTCCATGATATAGGCAGCGTGGGAGAGGTTATTCTTATTCTGAAGGTTGATAATGTAATCAATGGAGTCGATGATGGCCACGGATCCCTTCTCCAGCATTATCCGTATCAGGTTGGAGTGGGGTTCAATAAAGTCCACAATGGGGTCGACGTACATCTTGTGGCCCAGCGTGATGTAGACAGGGTTGGTGGAGGCGTTGAGAGCCGCAGGCACGAACCCACCATAGTCTACCATTGTGGGGCTGAGAAAAAAGCGACGAGAATTAAAATCACCTACGCTGCTCACAGGAGGATGGCGGCGAAAAGGTAGATTCACCATTCAGTTGAAAAAGGATTTAGATTTACGCCTGCTGACCGCTCAGACGTCCATATAACTACAGGAAACACAGGGAAGAAGAAAAGCAAGATTTATGTTGTATGAGGCTGGTGAGTGGTTCAGTGAAGTCCACGATAGGGTCGGGATACGGTAAATCTTGCGGCCCAGCTTGATGTAAACGGGGTTTGTGGAGACGCTGAGAGCTGCAGGAACGAATCCACCATAGTCTACCAGTGTGGGGCTGGGTGGAATATGATAAGGATTTGAATAACCTACACCATACAACAGAAGGAGAAAAAGATAAGGTTACATTTATGTCTGACTATAGGAGTTGCCAATAAATATATGTCCTGTCTTTCTCATGCACCTGAATGATAAGCGATGATAATCCAGTTAATCTGCGCCATAGGATGAGAGGTTATATTCACTAAAAAACTAAATAATAAATGTTAGATTCAGCGTGCAACTGTAGAAAACTAGGCCAGGTATACGTGTGTCGACTTTACCAGGGTCCATACAGAAGAAGGCGATAAAGAAGGGTTTGCTATGCCTATCGACTGCAGGAAAGTTCACAGAGGTTTACTATACTCCATCACTTCCCATCCATTAAGGGTTTGAGAGGGAGGTGACAAAAACCACAGTAAGAGGCAAGCCAAGACTAAGGGATTCTCTATAGTTCGCCCTCAAACTATATAGTATGCGAGTACATTTCTCTGAACTCTGCAATCTAAAGAAATTATATAACCGAATAATTTACATTCTCACTTCCAAAACACTCTGAACCAATGGACAAGGGGTTTTGAAGCACTATTGTGTATTTCTTTTTGCTGCTGCTGGATAATACTCTTTTCTTTGTACATCCATTAACGTAATTTACTGATATTTATATAGTGAATGTTTGGTTATCAGAAATACCAAACGCTGACACAGTGCCAACTAAATATCCTCGAAATGGGGTCAAAACTCTCGCATGGAGTAAATTTCTTTTCATTATAGCAGTGCTGGCCTTTACCCCACGACATTGATTCAGATTTGAGCTAGAAATGATCAGTAGCTACCATCCTGCAAGAAGCAAGGATTCTTATAGGGGCTTCAAAGGCTAAAGGTCCCTAATCTAAGCCTATCCGTCTATCTATCTATTGCCAGACGCCTCAATTCCGTAAGGGATGGCCACAAACAAATCGCCTCCATGTCGCCCTGTCCTCTGCCATTTCACTGCCCACCTCCCAGAGCACACCTCCCTCTCTCATATACCTCTCCACTCCATCTCTCCATCTCATCCTTGGCCTCCCCCTCCCTCTCCACCCCTCGACCTCAGTCACTAATCTAAGTCGCTTTGGAAATTTTGCAACACTTCTTTCCTCAGCTGTAGATTCTGCACTTTGCACCATAGTAACCTCTCGTACACTATAGCCATACTCGTATATATAACATTACATAAAAAAGATGCTACGAAGCCTACAATGTCATTTAGAACACCAGACTGAGACAGATACACAGATAGACATACAGACAGATGTGACTACAGGATCGGCTCCACTGTTGATTTCGTCACAGTGATGGTATTATTATTATTATTATTAAAAGGGAAGTCAGAGAGCTCGCTAATGCTTCCAAGGCAACCGTATCAACAACGCTTATGTTAATGGTTCGTGGACTCGCCAGCATGACCGCCGAGAGTGACTGTGGAGATGGAAGTAAACGAGAGACTGGGGATGCAACACTAGAAACGTACCGCCCATAACAGTCAGTTTGTTTTCACTTAAGGGAACTGGGACATTCCTACAACTAGATTACCGGTACTAAGTTGTGGCAGCGTGAAATTCAGTAAGCTGTAGGTAGGAGGTACGAGTTTCCATGGTTATTGGGCAAAGTGACCCCCATACTTGAATATACTTGATTGTCAGCTAAGTGAAAGGTGTTAAGGATCTTTATCAGGTTAGAACAATCGTGCTGTAAGGGATGTTGAATTGAAAAAAAAGAGTTTATGGTATTTTCAAATGAGATATGAATACACAAGCTCCTTTAACGTCTGTGTTTGGTGCGGGTAGAAAGGTGAACACTGAGATAAGGTTAGCAAGATGAGTTGATAAAAGATAAGGTCATAACTAGGCCTGATGATACTCTTACATCACGTTCGAATAAGCCAGTTCCTCCAGCGTCTGTATACGGTGTGGGTAGACGGGCACGGTGAGCACGGACATCAGGTTGCTCATGTAGGCCGCTGCTATGATATCCACAGCCACCCACCAGAAGATCAGCCACACACGGGCGAAAGGATAGCCACGCACCCGCTTGTCATCCATCGCCTGACCCAGCAGACCCGACACTACCTGGAAATAAGATGGGAATTTAGACTGTTATTCATGTCATTGGAATTTAGATGGGACTTTGTTGAGAGAATTTATAACATGGATATTTAGACTGTCCTATGCATCGCCTGACCAAACTCCACACTGCTTGGGAAATAAGTTAGGAAGTTGTTATGTAAATCTGCATTATGGAAATTGACTAAGCCCCTATTTTTAGAGTTAGTTTTTTATTTTTAGTTCGTCCCAGATATTCTTAGTCTTTCCTTTCCTTCTCCTGTCATACTTAACCTCTACTAGAGGAAACAGTTTCCCCTTCAACCTTTCCAGTGTGGTGATGGATACGATATATATATATGTGTGTGTGTGTGTGTGTGTGTGTGTGTGTGTGTGTGTGTGTGTGTTTATGTAGAGAGAGAGAGAAAAATAACATTACTGATTCTATACCTTTAAAGTGATGTCCACAGGATCTTTGACGCTGAATAGACAATTGAGGATAATGGCCAGAAATGCAGACGATACAAATGTCGTTGCAATCACCAGAGTCCAAATCAGGGTGGAGAAGGGGTACAAAATGCTCCTCCAGCGGGGCGCGGGCTGCGGTACTCGAAGCATTAGTCCAAAACTGTACCTCCAGTAGGGGTACGGGAAGTCAAAGTCGTGGAACCTATCCGTGTTAAGTTTCATGGAGCTGAAGACGAGGTTGCTGTCACGGTACATGATTTCACCTAACATCCCGTCCCAAGTCCCGTTCTGTTTCGTTCCCCATGTCACCGTGTCGATCTCCCAAATGACGTGGGTGAAATTATGCTTGTCCCCAATTATCTTTAAGGCATCTGTGTTCCCTCCTTTACACCCACCACGCTCATAGTCCCTGTACACAAACGGTTCATCGTAGCACACCACTGGCACCCTCCACACACGTCCCCCGAAGTCCTGGAAGCGAGATGAGAAGAGCGTGTGTCTGGCGTGGAATTTTTCGGTGCTCCAGACTCCCAGTGGTGCCTTTGTACGTGTGGGTAAGCTGGTGTAGGCGATCATGCGTCGACGTCCAGCCTTCTCCTGTGGCTGTAGAAGGAGGAGAAACTCAGAACGCTGGACGACAGGCTGACTTAAGACGGACGAGGTGTTGAGATGCGGGTCCAGGCAGAAAAGGACTAGGTAGCCAGGATTCCAGTCTTTGTTGTTTGCCAGGAGGAGCAGAAAAGTGGTTGGGTCGTGGTAAAAGAGGATGAGGGCGGTGAGGAGGGAGCCTTTGGTCTGGTGGACAGGACGAGTGGCGTGGAGGAGTGAGTGTTGGGTGGCGAGGAAGACGGGTGTAAAAGAAGCTCCAGCTGCAGCCATCACCTGATGCACGTCAAACAGATACTCGCCGTGGTCTTCGCTCACTACCAGGAGGTCACGTCCACGCAGCGGCCCACTAACCAATGCAGTGAGGGTGTCAGCTGTGTGAGAGAAATATATTAACAATCAGTACATGTAGTTGGCCAGAGCAGAAGTGTATGGTATTCTCGTCGATTTAGGAAGTTCAGTAGCACCATAGCAAATCCTCCTTATTAGCTTTTACCTGCATATACAGCGGTCATAATGTCTTCTCTGTATTTTTGCAATCGATTTTGGTATTAAAAAGTCTTAAAATTATGTATAAAAAGTACTAATGCGTAAAATGCATATAAAACCTGAGAGAAAGAAGAGGGCAGTGTGAGTAGGTGTGGTGGTGTGTTAGTGTGATGAGTTTGTCTGAATGGGACTGGGTGATGAGATAGTGTGATGAGCCGGTGTGGCAGTGTGTTTGGTGTGCAAGAGTGTGATAAGTTCGTGTGATAGTGTGTTAGTCCGGTTTAATAGTATGGTAAATTGGTGTGATAAGGTGGTGAGATAGTGTGATGGTGACAGCGTGCTAAGGTGGTGTGATAAGATGGTGTGGTAGTGTGTTAAGCTACTCAAACCCAAGAAAGAAGGCAGTATGAAAGAGACAGCCACAGCAGGGACGTGTATGAGAAGCAGCAGGAGGAGGAGGAGACCGAGTTACCTGCTGGGGTGGTGTGGATAGTGTGATCGGCTGGTGTGCTAGTGTGTTAAGGGGATCGCCCGGTTGAAAATGGCCGAGAATGGCGGGTCAGGGCGAAGCTGAGTCATGCCCATAAAAATAATCCTTCAACATTCCCTGCCTGTGAAATTTTACTGCTGAAAACGTAGAAAAAATCGGTCAATTTTTGCCTTATTTCAAACTTTCCCGGGTCGTCTGGGAGTGGGGCAACACGGGGTGGGTGGGTGGGGCCTAATGACCCCATAAGATCACGCACCCCCTGCCAGGCGTGGGAGTAAGAAGGGCACAGGCGGCCAGAAAGACTACAGTGGAGAGGCCTTCTGAGTCAACCTGGTGAAAACGATCGAGGCCAATTAAAGTGATGCGGACGTCGCAGTACAGGATGGAAACGAGGCAGACTTCGTTCTTGGGCCTTCTGAGACTCCTTGGAGATGATGACGCCCACTACAGTGCTGGGCCCTTCTCAGTACACCTCCGGGCAACGATGAGTTCTCAAACTTCTCGATAAGCTCGGTAACTGTTGGTCGTACAAGGTTCCTTGATATACCAATCGAAAGGACGTAAAAAGTTCTGTAAGGTAACCTAGGCATTCTATTCTACTCCCCCCCGTTCGTGCACAGCATGTTTGCAAATTTGGGGAAACTTTGAGGGCCGTTTTCTCGAAATGTAATTTAGCGACCTTTGAAATCGATAAGCTCATTTACTATTGGTCGTTCGAGGATCCTTTACATACCAGTCGAAAGCACGTAAAAAGTTCTGTAAATTCAACACGTAGAATTTTTATACTCCTCCCCGTTCGTGCACAGCATCTCTTCAAAATCTGATTACGAAGGAACTAATTTCACCTAATTTCCTCATCAACTAGTGTCGTGATTAGATATACCACAAACCAGTTTCAGTTCAAGACACACCTTATGTGAGTTGTGTGAACACCAAAAATATATGATGCAAGGCATTTATTAGGATTGCATCGATTTTTAGCAATGGTATTCAGTTTGCGCTAATTTGTAACTAATTCGAAAACTGATCTACCGATTTCCAATTGTGAGGTACCGATCGTTATCTCTAATACCCCTCTATATGTGTGACAAATCTCATTGAAATCGGGCGAAATCTACTGACACGTTGAGGGTAACAACTGGACGATCCCCGCTAGTGTGGCAGTGAAGAAGGCAGTATGAGAGAGACAGCCACAGCAGGGACGTGTATGAGAAGCAGGAGGAAAGTTACCTGCTGGGATGGTGTGATAGCGTGATAAGCTGGTGTGCTAGTGTGTTAAGTTGGTGTGGTAGTGTGAGCAGGAATTCCAACCTGAGAGAGAAGAAGGCAGCAAAAGAGAGACAGCCACAGCTGGGACCGGTATGAGAAGCAGGAGGAGCAGACCAAGTTGCCTGGCTGGGTGCAACATGGTGAGTGATGCAAACACGCCTCACCATCACCACCAGTGCATGCAATCCAACCTTTATCCTCTCAACACAGCGCATGTCACTAACGAAACACTAACCCCAGTAAACACAGCGACCTTTGTGATTCCCTTGTGAGTCTACGGCGCATGTCAAGGCTGCTAACTCATTACACACACACACACACACATACGTAGTCAACAACCTAACCTTTATGATCACCCAAGAGAGAAAATCACGTTGGCAAAACACTCTAAAGTCAATAACTCAACTTCTTCAATATGCTTACAGTCCACGTCGCCTCACAGTCAACTCCTTATACCCAATTCTCCTCTTACAGCGCGTTGCTATCTTTGTTTTGTCTTCATATGATGGAACTAGATCACTCCCACAACTAGTGTTCTAAGTTGTGGTTGCATGAAATTCGATAAGCCTTAGTTTTGAGGTAAGAGTCTCCATGTTTCAAGTAAAATCGACCCTTCAGTCTAGCTATACTTAAAATACAACTGAGCTTAAAGAGGTTAGCGATCTTTGTCAGAGTAAACGCACCACTGCCAAAACACGACGACCCCAAATCAGTACATTCTGTGGTCACCCTAAAGCGCGTCGTCTTTGTCAACACATCTACAGTCACCACGACGACCTTTACCAAGTTATAATACAGTATAGAAGACGTATCAGGAGTCTCAAATGATACGTGAATTATTAGCATGGTCAGGAGCGTGGAGGAAGATAAACAATGCGGCACTAGCGTCTTTGGCAGATCACTGAAAAACATGACTCAGGGCATTAAGAAAGAGTCACATAAATTGAAAGTTTCTCAGTGCTCTTAGATGGGAATTAGGATTGGGGAAAGTTGAAAACGATGATAATGATGATATATCCTAGTATTTATCACCATCATTGGAAAATCAGATAAAAGGAAGTTAATGAAAATAAAGATAAAGAATATTGTCCTCACAGTAAAGGAGTTAACTCGAGTACGTCTTTATTTATTTATTTATTTATTGCTTTATTTACCTCTTTATGTAATTTTTCTGCTACGAGAGGTTTTGTTCGAGAGGGATTTGTCAAACTGGGGGATTATCTGTAGCCTTCATTCACCTCTTCCGGAAGAATGGATTTTCCTAACTAATAAAATACTCTTTCGTCAACCAGAAAAAAAAAAAAATCCTTGGGTTGTAAGGCAGTAAAAAAGAATCTACCCATCTATCTATTGCCAGACGCCGAAATCCCGTAAGGGGTGGCCACAAACAAATCACCTCCATGTCGCTCTGTTCCCAGCCATTTCATTGCCCTGCTCCCAGCTCACATACCCCTCTCTCATATACCTCTCCACTCCATCCCTCCATCTCATCCTTGGCCTCCACCTCCCTCTCCCCCCCTCCACCTCACTCACATACACTCTCCTCGTCGGAAAAATCATAGTAGAAATGAGGTTTAATGTCTACAGGTGATTTTATTTGGCTAAGGAGAGATTTTTCAAGCAAGGGGAGCTAGTTACAGCCTCATTAATCCCCCCATTACCATAAATCACCCCTAAACGGAATAAAATCGCCTAGAACCAGCAATAAAAAACAAAAATGTCACCAAATCGTCTGTAGTTAGTAAAATAGGTCAGAATTACCCCTCCTGAGCTGGGTAAATCGTCTAGGGACAGGAATAAATAGAAGTGAAAATGCTGGGTGGGAGAAGGACACAGGTTAGAACTTTATTTTTTTATTTTTTCAAGTGGAAGTGTTGGGTGAGAGAGA
Source organism: Birgus latro (assembly GCA_018397915.1). Lineage (NCBI taxonomy): Eukaryota > Metazoa > Arthropoda > Malacostraca > Decapoda > Coenobitidae > Birgus > Birgus latro. The sequence goes on along the minus strand of JAGKTI010000207.1, from coordinate 4,621 downwards.
GAGAGAGAGAGAGAGAGAGAGAGAGAGAGAGAGAGAGAGAGAGGTTTGAGCTTTAATTCTTTATTTTTTTGAAGTGGAAATGTTGGGTAAGAGAGAGACACAGGTTAGAGCTTTATTTCTTTATTTTTCTCAGGTGGAAATATTTAAATATTGATAATGTCTGAACTGCTGTAAATGGACGTAGAAGCGCGCGCGCACACGCACACACACGCACACACACCGCTCGCTGGCGCAGTGGTAGCGTTCTCGCTTGCCATCTGGTAGACGGGAGTTCGCGCCTCGCTCAGGTTGCGAAAAGTTTCACTGACGAAGTGGGTGGTTACTGTCCCCCTTGTGCAAGGGGATGGGTGTGTGCGTGTGTGAAGGTCACAGCCTTGCCAATAGATCGGACTATATGAGCTCTTAGCTCCCTTCCGGGAGGGTAAAAGCTGACGATCACGACCATCAAGTGATCCTGACCGACCCGGTGAGTTACACACACACACACACACACTGAGTACTTTCCAACGATAATAGTCTCTTTATATCCAAGTATGTAAGCCTTCCGTTTTTACTTCCTTTTTCAGTTAACCGGACATCAGGCTTGCGGTATGTACGTTGCGCTAAGTTCACTGTATATTTGTATATGAATTACGTTGAGCGCAAAACAAAACACACTTGCTCTACCACCGTGTCAAACTTCTTTTTCATGAGGTAGTGAAATTCAAACTCAACTTCTTGTTTTCTGCATGACTTAGTTTTATGTAACAAAATACTGAAATCAATTGTTATTCAGGTCCTACACGCTGACAGAATCCTGAGAAGTCACAGGAGCCAGGGATTATTGCAGAGCCAGTCACTGCACTAGCATGGCAAGATGGAGTGAAGCATACATCCATGTTGCAGTAATTCTTTTTGCAACAAAGGCTATTGTAAAACTACGTGACTCATAGACCATGACACAAGAGAGCTTATTGGCTTCTGTTTTTGGAGTAAAAGTGTAAGACATTGATTTTGCTTTTGCTGGAGCTGTGACAAGAAACTGGAAAATAGCATAACTAGCACTGATCTTCGAAAAACGTTATTAAACCTGATAGCGAGGTAAAGAAATGGGAAAAAAAAATACCGGATCAAGGACGTCTGTGCACTCATCACAAAACTGGAGAATTCTGTGAAATCTTTGAATATTTGTGGTGCAAAGCGAATCATCTCTGAATCCTTACTTTGTGCCAGAATCAACAGCAAGGGACTTCTCAACTTTTCTAAGAATCTTGAAGGATGAAAGTAATTTTTCCATGGATAATACAGAACTTAAAACCATTGACATAAAATTAAAGAATGATAAATAAAAGTCTCACAACAAGCTGATGTAGTTGAAAAAAAGCTTAATTAGAGAAAATTCTAAATTATGGTTTCGCTTTCTTGTAGGACGCATTCAATTCGTGTCTCCGAGGTTTGCATTTGAACTTGTTTTTGTTTGTGGGATGGGTCGTGTTTGTTGCAGTTACATCATATCATTACTCAGTGGCGTTGGAGGATGCAGGGGGGTTCAGCTGCATTTGAACCTCTACTTGCATAAGGCGTCCGTGCTCCACTGTACTTGTAGGTGTTCAAGTATTTTCTTCCAACTAAAAAGTAACATGGAAAAGTACGGTATATTTCGAAGCAAAGCACTGGCAGAACTTTGCTTGGGAATGCAGTACTTTTTGACAATTTCAGGGCAAATTTTGGTGAAGTGCACGTTTGTATACCCATTACAATCAAGAAAAATAGAAGGGCATTAGATTACTATTATCTTAACATATGGTTTTGCTCCAAAATCACTTATATACAATCCTCAGTTTTGAAATGGGTTTCGTGACATGCATACAAACACATTAAAGTGGGTGAAGAAATGTCTGTGAATATATCCAGCACAAACAGCAATAATCGGCGTCAACCCTATCACAGGAAACAACGACTTCCGGAAATAACAAAACATAACATAAATAACAACTTCCGGTAATTACTTCATTACAAACAACATTTCCCCGTAACAGCTCCACAAGAAACTTCTGATGATAACTTCAGAAACAACAATTGGTAACAACTTCACAAGAAACAGCTTCCGGAAACAGCTCCCAGTAACAGCTTCATCTCCAGTAACATCTTAAGAAACAGCAACTTCAGATAACAGGGTCACAGGAAATAACAACTTCCTATAACATCTTCTTAAGAAAACAGGGGCGCAGCTGGGATTTCTAACCGTGTGGCCAAGCTCACCTCAAGGGTAGCCCAAGGAACACTTCAGGGAGGTCCGGAAGTATCCAAACGGGAATTTAGGATGGAGACTGAGGTGGTCAAGTATACTGTATTTAGGGGTAGCCAGGTTATGTCACTGCAAAAATAATTTCTGATAACATTAAAAAGAAAAACGGTGCAAACTTTACAAGAAACAACTTCCGGCAACAAGTTTCCTACATCGCCACGTGCATACAAACACCATCACGTGCCAGCAGTTGTGAGTCACTGCACTTGGCCACAGCTCACTCGGCCAGGCTCACCGCTCGCAAAATAGCTAGTGACGCCACCGACACGTCGCGTTACGTCACGTCCTGAAGACATAATGCGAAAGTGATGAATGTTCTTACAATCTTGTGGTGTGATTGAAATATGTGTCTCTACGGCTTTAGTGGTTGCTTCTTAATGTTAACATCTTTTGTTACTCATTTATGATTAGGAATTTTCACCAGACGACAATGATGCGTAACATTAATTTGGATGCGTTCCATTTTAGTGTGGTACTGGACCTGACGTAAACGATATGAAGCTTTCAGAAACTTTACTTGTATTCCATTGGCAAGCCTTATTGGCAAATGTATCAATTTCAAATAAATTAACGAGTAAACATGACGATAGCACATATCTAGTGTTATTCAACAAGATATTGGACTGATTGTTTCGAAAATCGTAGATATCAGTTCACTAATTGCACTGTACACTTTAGATATAACTAACCTGTCGATAGAAGCTGGAAATGAGAATTTCTAAAAGATTCTTTTTTAATATAGAAATGAATCATAACTGCCATGAAACAACCAAAATTTGCTGACATGTTACATCTTAGCGCCAAAGTGGTGACACGTGGAGGTGTACAGCACGTAGGAAGGCTACAGGGCCTAATGGAACAGACTGCATACTCTAAGCCCTGAGTCAGACACATGAATATACATAAACACACGCAGTCTCAGAGTCAGTCATTCTTCTTGATTGGCTGAGGCTTCTTATGGACCCTGACGGAGGCCCATATTTCTGCCTTTGTGTTGTCATTACCAGAGATGCTGACGCTGTATACGTTTGGTGCAACACTTATTCTTCTTTGAGCAATTATTTCAACACCTTCGCTACCACAGATATATCATTAGGTGAATAAAATCTATACTTGGTAGCCAGAGAATGATCACTCTTGCTTTCAATGTTGGGAGTGAATTGCCTAGCTCTACGTCTCTCCGCTCCTGATGGGGAAAAAAGGATTGGATGACAGATGGATGGATGAGGAGGAGAAAAGACTAACAATACCGTCACTGCATTGAATATATTAATAAAAATCTCAGTATCATTCCTTCAGTCACAGCAGTAATTTTCTAGCTTGGTATATTTGTCGTGATGGTAGTACTGATTATGGTGATAGCAGCAGTGGTGATAGTGGTGATGACAGTGTTGGTGCTTATCCGAGTTGTGACGATAGTGATGATGGTGACTGACACTGGTGATGAGAATGGGGGTGACTGTGATGGCTGTAAAGGCGTTGTGGATGGTTATTTGGTGTGATAATGGCAGTGATGGTAGTGGTGGTGTTAGTAATGGTGGCGACAATTATTTTAGAGGTGATGGTGGTAGTGGTGGCAGCGTAGTGGAGTTAAGGTGGAGTTGTTATTGTAGTCAGTGGCAATGATTATAGTGGAAATAATTGATGTAGTATGACTGTAGTTACCTTTTCCACACTGGTTATCCTGGAAGGAATGACAGATGGTGGTAGGAGTGATGAGGAGTGGCGCCTTCACGTGGTGGCACCGATCTAGCTGGGCGGAGGAGCTACCCATTTTTACAAACGTCCCTCAACTCCCTCCTTATCTCCCCAAAGGAGGATGGTGCGCTGCGGGAAAAGGAAATCATCAGCCTGCAGCCCACCAAGTTCACTTCCAGATGGACTACAGCTGCTGCCAATATAGGTACAGTAGAGACAGTGGCAGCCATTATAGAGGTAGAGATAATAGTTGTAATGTTGGTTGTGGGAAGACTGTTAATAGTAGTGGTAATTTTGATAGTGGTTGTGATGATGGTGGTGATACCAGTTGTTACAATAGTGGTAATGATGATCTTGTTGGCTGAGGCACTGATACAGGTTACGCTGATGGTGGCATTGCTGGCAGTGGTAACAGTGGTAGGCCTAATGGTAGCGGTAATCGTGGTGAGGCTGTACTAATTATTGTCATCTCGGCAAACTTTTTTGCTGAAAGTCTAGTCGATGCAACTCGAATGCATAAAGTGTGATGTGTTTCTCATCTGGCCATATCTCTGCCACCTTTCGTTGTTAGAACAAATACCGAACAAAAATTGACAAAAATTGTCAGCAGTTGTTTACCTTACCCCATGTAGCACA
>JAGKTI010000206.1:127033-164418 GCA_018397915.1 Birgus latro | reverse complement strand
GAAGGTTTGGAGCCAGCTGATCCAGTGTTTGGCCCTTGGCCTTTGATTGACGCTGCTACTGTGAGTGAGGCAATAGGCAGGACGTGGGTGGGGAAGGTGGCAGGTGTGTCTGGGTTGACTGCCGAAATGTTGAAGGCCTCAGGAGATACTCGGGTGAGGTTAGTCACTGACCTGATAAATATGATTATATATGAGTGTGTTGTCCCAGGTGATTGGCTGAAGAGTGTAATTGTAAATGTGTACAAAGGGAAGGGTGATGCCCTGGAAAGGGGAAATTACAGAGGTATAAAGCTCTTAGATCAGATAATGAAAGTAATGGAGAGAGTTCTAGAAGGTATGATAAGAGAAAGAGTGAATATCGATGAGATGCAGTTTGGGTTTATGCCAGGCAGGGGGACCACTGATGCCATATTCATTGTTCGACAGCTTCAGGAAAAACATACTGGAAAGAAAATGGAATTGTATTTTGTTTTTGTTGATTTGGAAAAGGCCTTTGACAAAGTCCCTAGAGAGGTGGTGAAGTGGGCAATGAGAAAGCTAGGGTTGGAAGAGTGGCTGGTTAGGGTGGTTATGGCCATGTACGTGGGTGCTCGCACCCAAGTAAGAGTGAATGAAGTTTTGAGTGATGAGTTTTCCGTGAATGTTGGTGTGCATCAGGGGTCAGTTTTGAGTCCCTTGTTGTTTATCATGGTGCTTGAAGCCCTCTCACGTGACTTCAGAGATGGACTCCAATGGGAGATGGTGTATGCTGATGATTTTGTGTTGATTGCTGAGAATGAAAAGGAGGCGGAGGAAAGATTTAAGAAGTGGAGAGATGGTATGGGGTACAAGGGCTTAAGGGTAAATGCAGATAAAACAAAAGTGATGATAACTAGGGTTGGTGGTGGTACAATCAGAGGAGATAGAGAGTGGCCATGTGCAGTTTGCCACAAAGGTGTGGGAAGTAATTCCATCTTGTGTAGTGTTTGTGATAAATGGGTGCACAAGAGATGTAGTGGTATTAGAGGTAGACTGTGAGATAATGCTGATTTCATGTGTGCGGCGTGTCGGGGAGAGCAGGTGGAGATTGTTAGGCGTGAGAGGGTTGAATTTGCAGGTGAGTCTCTTGGGTGTGTGGAGGAGTTTTGTTATTTGGGAGACATGTTATGTGCCGGAGGTGGGGCTGGAGTTAGCTCGGTTGCTAGGGTGAGAAGTGGTTGGAAGAAGTTCAGGGAGCTGTTGCCTCTCCTGACATTGAGAGGACTCTCCTTACGTGCTAAGGGGTCTTTGTATGCAGCATGTGTTAGGAGTGTGATGCTGTATGGTAGTGAGACCTGGGCAGTAATGGAAGATGATATTCTCAAGTTTAAACGTACAGAAATGACAATGATTAGGTGGATGTGCAGTGTGTCCCTGCGTGCAAGGCCTGGGGGGGCTGGGTTTACGATGGAAGAGTTGAGAGGTAGGATGGGACTGGAGTGTATTGGTGTTGTGATGAGGAGAGGTAGGCTGAGGTTGTTTGGACATGTGGAGAAGATGGGGGATGATAATTGGGTACAGAGGGTGAGAAGTGTTAATATTGGGGGAGGGGTTGGGAGGGGTAGACCGAGAAAGACATGGGACGAGGTCATTAGGTGTGACTTAAGGGTTAAGGGACTGAAAAGGTAGGCTGCCAGGTATCGAGCAGCATGGAGAGCCGCCATTAGGTGACCAAGGCCGACGCATGCAAGCATGTTGGAGCCTTCAAAAATTAAACGATTTCTGTACATTTGAGCCTGTAAATATCCTCTCCCTTTACTGCCCTGTTCTCACTACCATACAGCATTACACTCCCAACATATGCCATATATAGAGATCTCTTTGCATGGAGGTAGAGCCCTCTCAATGTCAGGAAAGGCAACAGCTCCCAGAGCTTCCTCCAACCACTCCTCACTCTAGTCAAAGAGCTAGCTCCAGCCCCACCTCCAGTACATGACATGTGTCCCAAGTAACAAAACTCTTCCACACAATCAAGAGACTCACCAGCAAGATCAATCCTTTTATGCCTGACAATCTCCAATACTCCCAGTCCTACTTATGGCTACTCATCTCTGGAACCAGCTTCCTCAACCCCTAATTCCTTTTGTCTGTGACCTCCAGTCTTTAGAATGCAATGTGTTCAGGCATCTCAACATCACTGAATCTTGATTGTGACTGTATTTTGTTCAGTTTTCCTGGAAAGGACAACTTTTTGAAAGCTTTTAGCATGCCGTACTTTCTCTTTGCATAATGGAAAGAACTACAGGACATATACTAACAGAGCTGTCTTTACCTGGCAGTCTGATGAGCGCTTGTGGCACAGGATATAACAGCATCCCTGATGGTTCTCCTAAGGGGGACTTCTCCCAGGTAATGCTCCCCAACCTTCACTAGTGCCTCTTGAGGCCATGGCTGCAGTGTACCAAAGACAAGGAAAATTTATACATTAGTAATTTCCCTATACTCTTTAAATATATCAAACTGAATACAGTACATCAGTTTCAAGGTATATTAGCTCATCATCATCATCTTAACTCTACTCCCACTGACCAAATGGGAGGGAATAATATTTTTCATCATCTTTCATTCATCATCCAATCCTGTGTTGCCCTACAAAGAGCATCGAAGCCTGGGGCTAGGCAAGTTGGTCCTGACATTTAAGATGAGAGTGGCCAACCTCACTCATCCCTGAGTAGCATTATGTGAGGAATAAACCCCACCCACCCCTTGGATATAAATCTGCCCAGGCTCAATTTGATTGGAGTGCCTTAATTACCCACTAAACCACCAGGCACAATAATTTGGTGGTATGGTTACCACCCAGCATAGTACTGTAAATGGTTTACTGGTATACAGGAAACCATTTAGCTTCTCACTCAGTGTAGGGTCACCTATAGATGGAAGGAAGGGGAAAGAATGAAGGAAAGAAAGGCATAAGTGGAAGGAAGGAGAGAGGTAAGAAAGAGAGGAAAGGGCAGTCAATCAAGAGCAGCACTACATGAACTGAGTGGATGGTGAGCACCCCAACGTACCACCTTGGGAATAATAATAAAAATAATAATAATAATAATCCATCCATCCACCATGCAATCCTGTCATCCCATATGGAGCATAGGAACCCGAGGATAGGCAAGTTGGTCCTGACATTTAAGATGAGAGTGACCAGCCTCACTCATCCCTGAGGGACTTTACATAAGCAACAGACCCCAACCACCCCTTGGATATAAACCTACACAGGCGCAGTCTGATTGGAGCACGTTAATTACCCAATGAACCAACAGGTGCCATACTCTAGTTATATGGTTACCACCCAGCATTGTAAATGGTTTCCTGGTGTACAGGAAACCATTTGGCTTGTCACTCAGTGTAGGGCCACCCATAGGCAGAAGGAAGAGGAAAGAATTATGGAAGGAAAGACAGAAGAGGGTGTGTAAAGTCACCTGTAGGCAGAAGGAAGAGGAAAGAATTAAGGAAGGAAAGACAGAGGAGGGATTGTAAAGTCACCCATAGGCAGAAGAAAGAGGAAAGAATGAGGGAAAGAAAAACAGAAGAGGAAGAATGGAAGAAAGAAAAGGGCAGACACCCAAAGCAGCACTACATCGAGAGAGTGGATGGTGGGTGCACCCACCTACCACTAATAATAATAATAATGATCTATCTGTCTATCTATAGCCAAACGCCATAATCCTGTAGGGGGTGGCCGTTTGACTATGAGTTAGTTGTTTTACGAAGAGGAACTAACCCTTCGCCAACCCACTTTCTGACACATAGGGAACACATATGGGTTGGTTAAATGGTCACCACCCAGAACTGTAACTGGTTTGCTGGTATACAAAAAATCAATTGGTTTGTCACTCAGTGTAAAGCCATCTGAGAAGGAAAGACGAGTAATAAAAAGTGGCAGGAAAGGTGGGAGAAATAGGAAGAGAAGAGACCAGATACAGAAAGAGAATGAGAATTGTGAGGGAAGAAGTAGGCAGCACTAGATCAAGTGAGTGGATGACAGTCGCCACCTCCTACCACCATAATAATAATCTATCTATCTATCTACTGCCAGACGCCATAATCCCATAAGGGGTGGCCATTTGACAATGAGTTATTTATTTTACACGGCGAGGCACTAACCCTCTGCCAACCCACTTGCTGACATGCAGGGAGCACATATGGTTTGGTTGTATGGTTACCACCCAGCACTGTAAATGGTTTCTTGGCTTACAGGAAACCATTTGGCTTGTCACTCAATGTAAAGCCACCTGTAAAGGAAAGAAAAGCAATTAGAAGTGACAGGAAAGATGGGAGAAATAGGAAGAGAGGAGGGCAGGCACAGAAAAAGAATGATAAAGGCTAAGGAAAAAGTAGACAGCTTCACTTCGGTATGTTAGAGTTGGTATCACAATGCTGTCATGTAGCAGCTTTTTCACGTCCATGCTCACTTTCTTGTTTCTTATCACTGCTTTCAAGGAACCAGCACCCTTTCTTCCCTGCTGCACCCTTTCAAGCACCTCACCCTCCAAACTTCCATCCTTAATAATAATAAAAATAATAACCCATCCATCCATCAGCCAGTCCTATGTCGCCCCATGAGAAGTGTAGGAACCCTGTGGTAGCCAAGTTGGTCCTGACAATAATAATAATAATAATAATAATAATAATAATAATAATAATAATCCATCCATCCATCATCCAATCCTATGTCGCCCCATGAGGAGCGTAGGAACCCAGGGCTAGGCAAGTTGGTCCTGACATTTAAGATGAGAGTGATAATAATAATCATCTATCTGTCTATTGCCAGATGCCTCAATCTCGAACTGGGTGGCCACAAACAAATCGCCTCCATGTCGCTCTGTCCCCCGCCATTTCACTGCCCTGCTCCCAGCTCACACACCCCTTTCTCATACACCTCTCCACCCCATCCCTCCATCTCATCATTGGCCTCCCCTTCCCTCTCCCCCCCTCCACCTCACTCACATACACTCTCTTTGTCAGTCTCTCACTCTCCATCCTCTCCACATGGCCAAACCATCTTCATGTGTTTCTCCTAACGCTTCCTATCACATCCACATCCACATCACGACGCTACTTCACTTCCTCATTTATCAGTCTGTCTCTCATTGTGACTCCACATGCTCCTCTCAAATAACTCATTTCCACTGCTCTCACCCTTGACTTCTGTCCTTCCAACAGGGTCCAAGCTTCACTTCCATATGTTAGAGTTGGTATCACAATACTGTCATGTAGCAGCTTTTTCACTTCCATGCTCACTTTCCTGTTTCTTATCACTGCTTTCAAGGAACCAGCAGCCTTTCTTCCCTGCTGCACCCTTTCAAGCACCTCACCCTCCAAACTTCCATCATTACTCATCACACTACCCAGGTACTTAAATGAACTCACATTCTCCATATCCTCCCCATCCAATCTCACTGCACATTCACTGACTTCACTTCTCTCGAAGACCATCACTTTACTCTTCCCTACATTCACCTTTAGATTCCGTTTCTTACACACTCTCCCAAATTCATCTACCAAGCCTTGCAGCTCCTCTTTGTCTTCACTCAACAACACAGTATCATCTGCAAACAACAGTACAGGGAGTTTCCAAACACTGCCCTCTCTCACTAGGGCTGCTCCAACATCCATTGCCCGACCTTGTATCTCTTTTATGACCCCATCCATATACAGACTGAACAACCATGGAGACATGGCACATCCTTGTTTCAATCCAACCTTCATTTGGAAAAATTTCACTCAGTTCACCATCCACACGCACTGCAGCCTTAGCACCCTCATACATACTCTTCACGACCTTCAACAACTTCCCATCTACTCCACATATTCTTAATACTTCCCACAACCCTTGTCTATCCACCCTGTCATATGCTTTCTCCAATGAAGGCTGCATTCAACTTCTTTCCCTTCTCTAGAAACTTTTCCACTAAGGATCTAAGAATGAATAGCTGGTCTACACAACCTCTTCCCTTCCTAAAACCTCCCTGTTCTTCTCCAACTAATTCCTCTGTTATTTCCCTAACTCTGTCAATAAGTATCCTACCATATACTTTTCCTATCACTTTAAGAAGGCAAATGCCCCTATGATTACCACACACTTCTTTTTCCCCTTTTCCTTTGTCTATCTATCTATCTATTTATTGCCAGACGCCTCAATCCCGTACAGGGTGGCCACAAACAAATCGCCTCCATGTCGCTCTGTCCCCTGCCATTTCACTACCCCGCTCCCAACTCACAGGGGAATAATTATACCTGACTTCCAATTTGAGACTCTACCTTCCTCCCAAGCTAATCTGCACACCTTCCACATCCATTCTATTACTATCCCTCCCCCATGCTTCAGCATTTGACCACACACTCCATCAATTCATGGGGCTTTCCCCATTTTAACTTTCTTCATTGCTTCCTCCACTTCCATCCTCCTGATTTCTTCCTCTCTTCCCACATCCCTCCTTCTCCCAGCCATTCCCCAGCCACTTATACTTGCATTACNCCAAACTTTACATAACTGGCAACAATACACCAGCCTCTCCTCTATCCGTACTCCCTTACAATCCATAAAATTTGAATTTAATCCTTAATTACAGTCGATTTGTGAAAAAGAATTGCAGGAGTGCATGACTCTGTGATAAAGAATCAATAGAATACGTACAGTTTCTTCTTCAAACTCGTTTGTACTGATTGGATATGGGATTTTGATGTGCAGTACAGAATAAGCTAATATTACTCGTCTCTCGTCACCCTGCGAAGCTCCAACCCTATGGCACCTGGAACCCACGAAACTTTTCCACTCAAACAGCCTAATGCTGGGTACTGAACTGGGGTCACAAAGAGCATATGTTTATAGAACAAAATATACTCAGAATTACATGATAGATCATTGGTGTAAATTTTTGTCATTCGTCGCGTTACACCCTGTATGTATGTGGAGTATATATATTGTATCGTTTTTATTTCATTTTTGAAAGCTCCAACATGCTTGCATGTGCCGGCCTTGGTTACCTAATGGCGGCTTTCTATGCTGCATGCTGCTCAATCCATTTCAGTCTTCTTGTTCGGTCCCTTAACCCTGAGGTCACACTTAATGACATCGTCGCCTGTCTTTTTCGGTCTGCCCCTTGCAACCCCACCCCCAATATTAATGCTTTATATTACAATACAGTGCTTTATTTGAAGGACTTTCAACAATACTTCCAGTGGTGGAAGGTGTTCTTATCCAAGGCCACATGATATAGTCTATCTATCTATTTATTGCCAGACGCCTCAATCCCGTACAGGGTGGCCACAAACAAATCGCCTCCATGTCGCTCTGTCCCCTGCCATTTCACTACCCCGCTCCCAACTCACAGGGGAATAATTATACCTGACTTCCAATTTGAGACTCTACCTTCCTCCCAAGCTAATCTGCACACCTTCCACATCCATTCTATTACTATCCCTCCCCCATGCTTCAGCATTTGACCACACACTCCATCAATTCATGGGGCTTTCCCCATTTTAACTTTCTTCATTGCTTCCTCCACTTCCATCCTACTGATTTCTTCCTCTCTTCCCACATCCCTCCTTCTCCCAGCCATTCCCCAGCCACTTATACTTGCATTACTTTCATTCTCTGTGTTCAGCAATTCATTAAAGTGTTCTCTCCATCTGTTCACTTTTTCTCCCTTCTCCACTAGTAATAATAATAATAAAAATATTAATAATAATGAAAATAATAATAATTTTCCGCTCACTTGATGTAGTGCTCCTCTCGGGCGGCTGCCCTTTCCTCTCTTCTTTCCTTCCTTCCTTCCTCTTACATCATTCTTTCCCTCATTCTTTCCTCTTCCCTCTGTCTGCGGGTGACTCTACACTGAATGACAAGCCAAATGGTTTCCTGTACACCAAGAAACCATTTACTGTGCTATGGCGCCTGGTGGCTTAGTGGGTAATTAAGGCGCTTCAACCGAACTGAACCCATGTCGATTCATATGTAAGGGGTGGTTGGAGTTTAATGCTCACTTAATACCACTGAAGGATGAGTGAGGCTGGTCACTTTCATCTTGAATGTCAGGACTGACTTGCCTAGCCCCGGGCTCCTATGCTCCTCATGGGACAACATAGGATTGAATGATGAATGAATAATAATCTGGCATTATGTTCTCAAATGAGCTGGTTCTCACACAAGAATTACTGTAACTAGTGCTAAGAACACATTTGCACCATCTAGAGTTATAAGAATTTAACATTACTTTATACAATACAAACTTCAACTACAGAAGTGACAACGAATTAGACCCCTTTACCAACCATCAGAATACTTCTCTCAAGATTGTAGCTTCTTGAAAAGAGAAAGGCTTTGAGCTGGCTCTTGAAAGATTTGACAAGTCAACTGTTTCACAGGTAATGGCAGTCTTATATAATGTAGGCGACACACAGGAAAATGATTGATCAGAGAAAGGTGACTGATTAACAGCTCCCATCTCTTTCAGGAACATGGGATCATTTTTGCTTTGCAATAAAATACCTTGGTATAACTTTTAACAGTTCATCAAGATACACCTGGTAGTATGTGGTGGCACCCGTCATCCACTCACTTATGTAGTGCTACCAGTTTTTCCTTCATCTCTATCATTCTTTTTCTGTCTGCTCTCCTCTCTTCCTATTTTCTTCCATCCTTCCTGCCACTTTTTGTTACTCTTTTTACCATTTCAGGCAGCTATACACTGAGTGACAAGTCTAATGGTTTCCTGTTTGGTAACCATCTAATCTAACAATGGGGTGATGAAGAGCCTTCTATGGTGCCCTTGTTAACTGGGTGGAGAAATGCAAATGCAGCACCCATCCAGGAACCAAAGCTCCAAACTCCTTCCTGCACCTCACTGTGATGAGGTGCTGTCTGCCATAAGGGAATATTGGTTCACTGCATAGGGTGGCCTTGTAGGGATGACTGCTTCCCAGCAGGTGATGGGTCTGCTCAAACAGACAGATCAGGGTTGCACAAAAGCAACAACAGCAACTTCAGTTCACCAAAGAACATTATAAGTCATTAGGCAGTTTAAATTTTATGCTAGCTTTTACTAGCAGCTAGCTCAACTCAATTACAAATGAGGTAGTGGGGGTTCTGTATTCTTACTTTGAAATAATCTATGGTGACATGTGTAGAGAAGGCAGGGAAGTGTGTAATGATGTGTCCAACATTGTGTGCTGGGGGGCAGGTGACTACTATATGTACCAGCTTCTTCACTCGCTGCACCTGCTCCCGCCACAGCTCTGCCTCTCCTACCTTCCGATCCTCCATGAACAATCTGAGTCGCTGCAAATTCATAGTACAAAAGAAAGTTACTGCCACTTCTAACCTGATTCTGAAATTTTGTACTTTTCACAAAATTATGTCCACAGAATTATGTCATAATAGACTTCCAAATGAATCACAGTACAGTACAAGTATACAAAGCCATGGATCTTTAACAGCCACTACTGCTCCTAATGGTATACAGATGGCTGGAGAACAGATTTGATAACTTAGCTCATAACAGATGAGAATGGAATCTAAATACACAAAAAGGGCTGATTTAGGCATGGCCAAAAGCCTATTTTTCAATGTATGCTCTCTTCATTTGGAGGCACCTAAGGGAATGGATTCAGGTTGCTTATTATGACACCACAAAGGCACTGGAAATGATAACAGTGTATTGCTTTATCTTGGCCATTTCACTGGAAGCATACTGCTTCATGGCAACACATGAGCAATATTAGTGGTTATGCATACTACTTCAAAAAAGCTAGTTCTATGTGAATGTGCCAAAACTATCCTATGATTCTGTTATGACAAAACTAACCTCCAATAAATATGAATGATCCTCAGGAGGGAGCAAGTTGGGAGCATCTCCAGTCAGGATAATGGTGTTGATCAGGTGAAGGATTATTGGGTGATGCAACACCTCATCACTCACCACCACTACTGTTGCTTTCTCTTCTACTCCAGCCCTAATCACTGCCTCTTTCATTACCTTCATAATATCTGCATATTCTGTTCATGAATACACATAGGTTAATACTTATACAGTACTCATAATACTCATAACCTGCCTTAATGTTAAAGAAACTTATCCCCTATAGAAGTACAGTAACTGTATCTGAGGAAAAAATTCCATTAATCAAATACAGTTTTGAACCCATCACCACTGAAATTCTCATCAAGCCAGTGAGATATCATGGTAATGGTGAAGGTTCCTCACTAAGATGTTTCTGCTGGTAAAAAAAAAATTGCAGTACCTTTGCACCATGCAGTGTAGTGATGACAAAGGCCTCCTGTCTGAAAAATGAATCAACTAATCATTCTTATGACTGAGATCATAATAAAGGTGATACCATTACTGTAGTGGTCAAGTTTACACTAACTAAATGTTATTTAACAAGCAGTTAAGATGTGCTTATAACATACATAACACATGGTACATAAGGATTATGTCATATTTCCTCTTAAGGAATCCCCTTATTGGGGTTGGCTATAGTACAACTGAAGTTTTCTGTGGACTAGAAGCTAAACCAGTTAAAAGCTGAAAGTCTCCAGAAAGTTGTCCTATTCAGAGAAGACTGAATAAAAGGGATTCAAAACCAAGATTAGTTAAGTTTAATATACTTGACACACTGCATTTAAAAGACTGGATGTCACAGGCAGAGGGAAAGACCAGCTGAGGAAACAAGTTTTAGAGCTGATCAGTCATGTACATGATGGACTAAGACAGCTAGTTAATTCTTGTATTAAAGAGTTGGATGGAAAATAATTATGTATAGCTAGACAGGTACTGCATGGACACTATAATAGGGATTCACAAGAGTAATGAATACCGTATATCTCTAGACTGAGAGTTTGGAAATTAGATAAAAGCTGTTACAATCAGCAATCCTAAATCACTAAATATAGTTCTATATGATGTATCTGGTTATCTAAAACTTTAACTGGGATAACTGATGACAGTGAATGTGTGGTTTAGTTCATTGTGATTAAAATGAACACTCTGTCATATCACAAGCAATATGAAGATTGTCATTGTGACTGTGTGTATCTTTGCTGTAAAGTGATATCTTACCATTATGTGGGTTGATTCGAGGATAGGCAAGTACGTGGCCACAGATGTGTGCTGCCAGGCGGGTTAAGGAGCGGCGGCCAGACCCTCCCATGCCCACCAGCAGCAGGTGTCCCCCCGGCCGACCCACCACCCGACAGATGTGTGATACATGTTCCACCATGTATCTACAGTGATTAACAAGGGCAAGAACTGATTAGAATATTATAACTAATGCCACAGAGGGATGTCTTCATATGATGGCACTGACATGACTAGGTACCAGTAGCTCCACTGCCTGATCATAAAAATATCCCTTGGTTCCCTTCCTGTCCCTGTAAAGTAGGATGTGAACTACAGGAGAAGGATACCTTCAGCCTGCAGTCCACTGGGTTCACATTCAAATGAGCCTGGCATTGCATCTACTACTACTACTACTACTACTAGTAGTAGTAGTAGTAAAATAATGTACCCCTAATTTTTTACAATACTGTACTATAACACCAAGAACAACTATAATATGAAGGCCTTCTTTAAGCCCAACTTATTTACTTTTACCTATAAAAACAAAACTACCACATGTTTCCTTTAAGCCTAAATTATTTACTTTTACCTATTAAAAAAAAAATAATAACACAGGCCACTGGAAGTAACATGCTAAGATGGTTATTGCTCATAAATGCTCAACACTCTAACTCATTTTCTTATTCCCAGCCTTCAGACTTGAATTCTATTCACTCTGGATGCAGCTATCTTGGCCATCTCTGATTAAATACACATGTATTTTTTCCCCCCCCCCCTTGACTCTATCTCATTCTGAAAGTGGAACAGATTCTTTCCAGTTCTTCTTCTCTGAAATCTCCAGTTCAGATATTAACCAATAAAGGACACAAAGCCTCTCATAAGCTAAATAAAGTGGTCTGGAAGTAGCAAGAATGAAAGAGTTATTTTCCATGTCCTAAAAAGGTTCCTGGACATTGTTTTTAACCATCTGTGTAGGAATAACCAGTCCTAAGCAGAATAAAACTGTCTGGCAGCAGTAAGGATGATATAGTTAACATTTTTCCAATCTTCTATGTGTTAATGTCCATTACTACTTTTGACTTGCTTCTCCATTGCTGATCTAACTGTGAATGATCCTGTGAGTTTTCTGTCCTTAATGACCTACTAATGACCTAGCACCCTACCCATACCTCTGACTGTCTAGGAGAGTATATTTTCTTACTGTATCCAATTCATGGCACAGACCATTACTTAAGGCAATTCAGTGCTAATACTCACCTTCCATACTGAATACATGTTGAATTTAGCAACTCGATTATCATTTTCATTATTATCAAAATCCAACTCAGCACTGTTCCTCCATGACTGCAGGAGCTCAGGTCAAACTGAGGGGCAAACAACTTGTCACCCAGAGTAACCAGTTGTTTGCCCCTTAGTGGTATTACATAAGCAATAAATTCCAACTACCACCTGAAGTGAGGTTCTTAGGTGCCACTGTCCTAACCTGAAAGAATTTAGTTTTACGAAAATTTGAAATGCAAATTCATTAACATAATCACAAATAAAACTCACTTGAATGTAACAAGGTTCATAGGGCTGCGTGAGGCTGCATTGTGGTCCTGGATGAAAGCAGTGATGGTCTGATGGACCTGTGCTGTGTCCACCAACTCCTCATAGCGCCTTTCCTCAGGTGTGGTCTCCAGACTTCCCATCATTCCCCAGCAGGCCCGCTCTAGACACATCTCTGTAACCTGTACAGTTCCTTCCTCTTAAGGAATCCCCATACTGAGATTATCCAAAGTCTATCTGTCTATTGCCAGATGCCTTAATCCTGTAAGGGGTGGCAAACAAATCGCCTCCATGTCGCTCTGTCCCCCACCATTTCACTGGCCTGGTCCCAGCTCACACCCCCCGCTCTCATATACCCCTCCACTCCATCCTTGCATTTCATCCTTGGTCTGCCCCTCCCTCTTCCCCCCTCCACCTCACTTACATACACTCTCCTTGTCAGTCTCTCACTCTCCATCCTCTCCACAAGGCCAAACCACCTTAATGTGTTCTTCCTAATACAGTACTTCCTATCACATTCACATCCACACCACAACGATCCTCAACTTCCTCATTTGTCAGTCTGTCTCTCCATGTGACTCCACATGCTCCTCTCATATAACTCATTTCCACTGCTCTCACTCTTGACTTCTGTCCTTCCAAAGGGGTCCAAGCTTCACTTCCATATGTTAGAGTTGGTATCACAATACTGTCATGTAGCACATTTTTCACTTCCGTGCTCACTTCCCTGTTTCTTATCACTGCTTTCGAGGAACCAGCAACCTTTCTTCCCTGCTGCACCCTTTCAAGCACTTCACCCTCTAAACTTCCATCCTTACTCATCACATTACCCGAGTACTTAAATGAACTCGCATTCTCCATATCCTCCCCATCCAATCTCACTGTACATTCACTGATTTCACTTCTCTCGAAGACCATCACTTTACTCTTCCCTACATTCACCTTTAGATTCCGTTTCTTACACACTCTCCCAAATTCATCTACCAAGCCTTGCAGCTCCCCTTTGTCTTCACTTAACAACACAGTATCATCTGCAAACAACAGTACAGGGAGTTTCCAAACACTGCCCTCACTCACTAGGGCCACTCCAACATCCACTGCCCGACCTTGTATCTCTTTTATAACCCCATCCATGTACAGATTGAACAACCACGGGGACATGACACATTCTTGTTTCAATCCAACCTTCAAATAGAAAAATTCATTCAGTTCACCATCCACACACACTGCAGCCTTAGCACCCTCATACATACTCTTCATGGCCTTTAACAACTTCCCATCTACTCCATATATTTTTAATACTTTCCACAATCCTTGTCTATCCACCGTCATATGCTTTCTCCAAATCCATGAAGGCTGCATACAACTTCTTTCCCTTCTCTAGAAATTTTTCCACTAAAGATCTAAGAATGAATATCTGACCTACACAACCTCTTCCCTTCCTAAAACCTCCCTGTTCTTCTCCAACTAATTCCTTTGTTATTTCCCTAACTCTGTCAATAAGTATCCTACCATATACTTTTCCTATTACACTAAGAAGGCATATGCCCCTATGATTACCACACACTTCTTTTTCCCCGTTTCATTTGTATGCCCCTGTGATTACCACACACTTCTTTTTCCCCGTTTCATTTGTACAGGGGAATAATTATACTTGACTTCCAATCCTCTGGGACTCTACCTTCCTCCCAGGCCATTCTGCACACCCACATCCATTCTATTACTATCTTTCCCTGATACTTCAGCATTTCACCACACACTCCATCAATTCTTGGGGCTTTCCCCATTTTAACTTTCTTCATTGCTTCCACAACTTCCATCCTACTGATTTTTTTCCTCTCTTCCCACATCCCTCCTTCTCCCAACCATTCCCCAGCCACTTATACTTGCATTACTTTTATTCTCTATGTTCAGCAATTCATTAAAGTGTTCTCTCCATCTGCTCACTTTTTCTCCCTTCTTTACTAGTAATCTACCATTTTTATCTTTCACTTCCCAACTAACTTCTTTGGCACCCTGTCTAACTCTCTTTACCTCTTTCTAGAACATTTTCTTACATTCCCTCCACTTCTTACTCAAATTCCTTCCAAATTCCTCATCCACTCTCTTCTTACTCTCTCTTACTAACCTTTTCACCTATCTCCTCTCTATATACAACTCTCTCTTCCGTCTCTCAACTTCTTCGACGCCCCTGTTTCTCATCCATTCACTATAAGGTACAGCTGGTTATTTCTATGACCTGCATGGAAGCTAAGCCAAGTGCCAGGACCAGCTATTTCCCATCAGGTGCTGGAAACTGCTTAGGGATGAATGATTCCAGCCAGAGAGTAATGGCTCTGTGGCTAGTTAGCCACATTTCACTCTCATGTTGCAAGCTGTAAGGATTAGCCAACCATCTATTACCTAGACCACCAAAAATAAATAACAACAAAGATATTATAATGCCATTTGTGATAAACATTGAAGCACTGACAGGGATAGTATTAGTAATTTCTAGTTTGATTGTGAATTTGGTGCTGATTGCTATATATATGCACTGTGTGTTAAGAGATGTAGAAGGGAAGACAGGTTTGGGGAATCAGCCAAGTCAGGTGACTGAAAAAAAAAAACAGACTTAATGAGTGTTTTTATTGGTGATCTGAAAGGTAGCACTGGCACAGGTCCCATAAATGAAGTAATGGAAAGTTCTGGCATGGGAGGAGAAAATAGTAATGCAGGGGTGCTGAGGACCATTCATCAAAAAAGGAAGTTGCGGACTGATACAGTACAGTGCTTCCTCCAATTTTGCGAGAATGTGGTCGACAAAAACCCTCGCAAAATCAAAATTCGCAAAATTCAAACAATTAAATATATGAAATAAAGGCAAATTGGTCGACATCACCCCAAGGTAAACACTTTTTCCCACTCTTTCTCTCGACTCTACCTCTTAATTTTTTGATGATAAATGAAACAAAAATGAACTGATGTACTGTACAGTGATATTAATGAGAAAACAACATAGGTAAGAAACATTTTAAAAAAAAATGCATGTACACTGATGTGAAGATTGGCTTGGTGTACAGGACTGGTAGAGGGCGAGGCTTGGCTACTGTCGCCCCGCGGGGAATAATTCATCACTATCACCGTTGGCAGATATTTCCACATCTTGCTGTGTTTTTTCTGCCTCTCTCATGAATCCCTCGAAGTCAGAATCGTCACTGGGGTCATCAGAATGAAAAAGGTTAGGGATGCTAGGATCGCTGGCTGCTTGGGGAGGCGTGGCAGGACGGCTGGTCGATGGGGCAGGGTCTCTTGGGGTTCTCATTAATTTTGTGATTAGAGACTGCTTCCTCTTGTTAACCCCATCTCTGTGTAGGTCAACATAAAAACGAAGGGCCCTGTCAACACCGTGGCAGAGCCCTAAATTGTCACATTTGTTGTTCACGATGGGTTTTTTTCAGCTGGTCAATGACGGCGAGAATATTGGCCAGGTTATGCATCGTTAATTCTCGGCCGCTTCGCTTTTATGCTGACCTCCACAGAGATGGGGTTAACAAGAGGAAGCAGTCTCTAATCACAAAATTCAAGAGACCCTGCCCCATCGACCAGCCATCCTGCCATCCCTCCCCAAGCAGCCAGCGATCCTAGCATCCCTAACCTTTTTCTTTCTGATGACCCCAGTGACGATTCTGATTTCGAGGGATTCATGAGACAGAAAAAACACAGCAAGATGTGGAAATATCTGCCGACAGTGATAGTGTTGACGTAGGCCCCGCGGGGCCACAGTAGCCAAGCCTAGCCCCACCACCAGTCCCGTAAACCACGCTAGTCTTCACATCAGTGTAAATGCATTTTTTTTTTAAATGTTTCTTACCTATGATGTTTTCTTATTAATATTACTGTACAGTACATCAGTTCATGTTTGTTTCATTTATCATCGTAAAATTAAGAGGTAGAGTCGAGAGAAAGAGTGGGAAAAAGTGCTTACCTTGGGGTGAAGCCGACCAATTTGTAGTCAGCACTGCCGCACTCGCCACTGAACATGATGTGTTTAAACCCCTTCCTTTTGAGGAACTGGCATAGCCACCCATTCGATGCCTTGAAAGGTTTTGTTGGAGGATTATTGGCTTTTTTAAGGCACGTGTGATAGAATATCTTTGCCTGCTCCCTTATATGGCACCCATCTAATGAAACCCCTTCCTTTTCCTTTCTTTGAATGTAGTGAGAAAGATATCTTTCCATTTTTATTAGCACTTCTTTGTTGTCCACCAGCTTTCTACCATCAAATTGAGCACCTCCATTGTTATTCGCTGCTTGCTTGATTTGTTCACTGTTCTTTCAGTTTGGTCTCCAAAATTATTTTCTTGTTCTTCTTACCCGTTGGCACCATGATAACACTCGTGCAAGGTTAGACTGCTGGGGTATTGCGAGGAGAACCACGAAATTGTGAGGGTCAGTGACCTTGGTGGGAAACAGGTGCAAACAAATGTGGCGGGGCGGCAGACCACTGAACTAGGAGGCTCAGTACGCCCAATGAACCATGACGTCATTACTCGGGGTGGCAAAGTAGTGCGGGAAGACGACTCTCCCACCACTCGACCTTGCAAAGTGTGTGATCAGTCGCAAAGTTCATAAATGTAAAAAAATACATGACTTTTGGAACTACCTCGCAAAATTGGTGAATCGCAAAGTTAAAGTTCGCAAAGTTGAAGGATGTACTGTACTAATCACAGTATGGATACTCGGTACTACTGCTCTGCAGACATTAATCCTTCAAGCCAATAAATGGAGAGTTATATTCTAAAGTTCATCATTATACATATCCTGCTTTTCTGCTGACTTTTTTATTTTTTTTTATAAAAGGAAGAAGGAACCAAAGGCCATGGGCCTGTATACTGTTCCTTCCAAGAAAAAGCAAAAACAATACAAAAGAGAGCCAAATTCAAGATCCATTAATTCGAGATGCCTGGACACACTGCGTTTGAAAGACTGGAGATCATAGGAAGTAGGTGAATACAGACAGAGGAAGACAGTTCTAGAGTTGACCAGTTGCATAAATGAAGGACTGGGAGTAACGGTTAACTCTTGCATTAGAGAACTGGACAGAAAAGGGATGAGAGTTTGTTGCTAGATTGGTACTACATGCCTGTCATAGAGGTGGAGGGATGCAAGTAGACAGTTCAGAGGAACAGTGACCGTTGAAGTAGCAATAGAAGAGAGATAAAGATGCAACAGTGCGGCGAAGAGACAAAGGTTGAAGGGAATCAGTAAGAGGAGGAGAGTTAATGAGACCAAAAGCCTCTGACCCCACCCTGTTGAGAAGAGCTGCATGTGGGGAGCCTCCCCACACATGAGGGTTGTACTCCATACATGGGCAAATAAATCCCATGTACAAGGTCAACAACTGTGCAGGGGTAAAGTTTTTTCTCATGCAGCACCATCATATTACACCTTTTTTCCTTAAATACCTCCACAGCATCTAATTGTTAACATTCTTCAGTCACAGTTCCCACATTCAACAAAGCCATATGAACCTGTTTAGGTTTACTGAGCTCTGTGTGGGCAGGGGAGCTAGATCTGAGTCCATGTGGACAGTTTTCAGGTACACTTTTTGATTGTAAGGTGATTCCTAGTTTTTACCATCCTCCTTTACAGCCTACTCAAAACACATGAAATAAATGAAAAAAAATGCTTTCTCTTCTAATCCCATGGATAATGCTGATTCTATGGGTAACCATTCATTCTATGGATACCATCCAAGAATGAGCTTCCTGTTGTACCAGAAGCCACTGACCACAGAATCCCTTATACACTGCAGTACATCAAGTAAGTGGATGATATCATTTTATAATTGCATAATAAAGTGCATGTAAAGAAATCCTCACTGTTTAATTAAATACTGGTATATAATATGTGCCAATTTCCGTATGACTTAAGTACAAAATTCCATACTTAATGTAACAGGATTTGAGCTAAGGGCTGTCATATAGTACCAGGCAGAACCTGTATGTAAACAAAAATGGGTAGTACACTGATCGTAAATAATCCTGAACTCAACCATCAGTGGGATGAACATTTACTCTGCTGTCCCATACATTATATGATTTTAGCATACTTACCGACCCATCTTCATTACACAGCTTATCAAAGATGACATGAATCTTGTCTCTGAAGTTTGCCTTTATTGTGTTGACAATGATCTTATATATGGGTGTAACTTCAGAAGCACTGATGAGCTGATCACAAAATTCTCGGTAAACTTCATGAACCCATAATCTGTAAAACAAAAGCTATTTCATTTGGGCATGTACTGTATTCTTGACATTACTCAAAGTATTCATATAAACCTAATTCCCTAAGGCAGGATCTACAAACAAAGAGAAAACAGAGTAGTATATTAAATGGGGCCCATTCATTGAGTTGTAGAGCAGGTACTAACCTACACTGAACAGTATCAGGTGGACTGACTTGGAAATTCTGCTTTCTCTATAAGAACACACATAAGCATACACGCATCCACAAACACCGCTCTAACTCTTGGCTGTCCTCTTTCATGCCACATCAAAGTTTCTTATATAATAATATGGGTACTAAAACTTCTTCATGCAGTCCTCTTGTATTGCCACCCTCAGACCTTTGTTTTGTCTCAAGGCTTTCATATCTCCAGCCACAATCCTTTCCTGTGCCACTTAACTTTCCACTTCCTTTGCATATTTACCTCTCACATAATCCTACTTCTGTATGATTATTCTGGGCATAGTTTTATATTGACTCCTCAAAAGTACAAGTACCCATTTGTTTGAATCATATGTACAGAAATTCAGACAATATACAATACATTATCATAATGCTGCATTTTCATCTAATATGCTCCACAGGTAGGATTGGATGACGGAGAGAAGGATAGATTTTGGGATGATTTAATATGTGTAGTAAGTGGTATGGGTGATGATAAGGTAGTGGTTCTGGGAGGGGATTTAAATGGTCATGTGGATGAAGCAGCTCAAGGTTATGAAGGAGTCCATGGAGGATGTGCATATGGTGTGAGGAATGCGGAAGGGGAAAGAATACTCGACTCTGGGGAGGCTATGGACATGATTGTGTGCAACACACATTTTAGGAAAAGAATGAGCTGGTTGATTACATACGAGTCCGGGGGAAATAGTAGTCAGACAGATTATTTTCTGGTCAGGAGGGCTGATAGGAGATTAGTGAGGGATGTTAAAGTTATAGGAAACGAGGAGTGTATGCAGCAGCACAAACTGTTGATTTGTGACATGGTGCTTAAGGAATGAGTGATGAGAAGGATGACATATGTACCTAGGAGGAAAATATGGAAGCTGGGAAACCAATCAGTAAGGGATGCCTTTTATAGTGAGATGAGGAGAGTGGTGGCTGAACAGGAAGCCGTAGATAGAGGCGTTAATGAACAGTATAGAACCCTTAAGAACAACCTCTTGAGAGTTACCGATGAAATATGTGGTTGGACAAGAGGCCCACCAAGACTTATAAAGTAACTTGGTGGTGGGATGAGGGTGTAGAAGCTGCAGTTAAGGAGAAAAGAAGGCTTTTCCGGGAATGGAAGAAGGGTGGTAACAGGGAGGAGTACTTGGCTGCCAAGCGCAGAGCTAGAAGAGAGGTATACAGGGCGAAGTCTGAGTCACAGAGACTTTTACTTGATAATCTAAATCATGGAGAAAGGAAAGATATGATTTTTGGGGTGGCATATCGGGTAAAGAGGGATAGTCGGGACGTTGTGGGTGAGCGGTGTGTGAAAAATGATGATGGAAGGGTGGTTGTGAACAGTGAGGATATTAAAGATGCATGGAGAAAGCATTGTAGCCGGTTGTTGAGTGAGGAGTTTGATTGGGATGGAGAGGGTTTGGAGCCAGCTGATCCGGTGTTTGGCCCTTGGCCTTTGATTGGCGCTGCTGCTGTGAGTGGGGCAGTGGGCGGGATGCGGGTGGGGAGGGCGGCGGGTGTGTCTGGGTTGACTGCCGAAATGTTGAAGGCCTAGGGAGATGCTGGGGTGAGGTTGGTCACTGACCTGATAAATATGATTATACAGTATATGAGTGTGTTGTCCCAGATGATTGGCTGAAGAGTGTAACTGTAAATGTGTACAAAGGGAAGGGTGATGCCCTGGAAAGGGGAATTACAGAGGTATAAAGCTCTTAGATCAGATAATGAAAGTAAAGGAGAGAGTTCTAGAAGGTATGATTAGAGAAAGAGTGAATATTGATGAGATGCAGTTTGGGTTTATGCCAGGCAGGGGGACCACTAATGCCATATTCATTGTTCGACAGCTTCAGGAAAAATATATTGGAAAGAAAAGGGAATTGTATTTTGTTTTTGTTGATTTGGAAAAGGCCTTTGACTGAGTCCCTAGAGAGGTGGTGAAGTGGGCAATGAGAAAGCTAGGGTTGGTTGGGGTGGTTGTGGCCGTGTACGTGGGTGCTCGCACCCAAGTAAGGGTGAATGGAGTTTTGGGTGTGCATCAGGGGTCAGTTTTGAGTCCCTAGTTGTTTATCATGATGCTTGAAGCCCTCTCACATGACTTTGGAGATGGACTCCCATGGGAGATGTTGTATGCTGATGATTTGGTGTTGATTGCAGAGAATGAAAAGGAGGTGGAGGAAAGATTTAAGAAGTGGAGAGATGGTGTGGGGTATAAGGGCTTAAGGGTAAATGCAGATAAAACAAAAGTGATGATATCTGGGGTTGGTGGCGGTGCGGTCGGAGGAGAAGGAGGGTGGCCATGTGCAGTTTGCCGCAGGGGTGTGGGAAGTGGTTCCATCTTGTGTAGTGTTTGTGATAAATGGGCGCACAAGAGATGTAGTGGTATTAGAGGTAGACTGCGAGATAATGCTGATTTCGTGTGTGCGGCGTGTCGGGGGAGGGCGGGTAGAGATTGTTGGGCGTGAGAGGGTTGAACTTGCAGGTTAGTCTCTTGAGTGTGTGGAGGAGTTTTGTTATTTGGGAGACGTGTTGTGTGCCGGAGGTGGGGCTAGAGTTGGCTCGGTTGCTGGGGTGAGGGGTGGTTGGGGGAGGTTCAGGGAGCTGTTGCCTCTCCTGACATTGAGGGGACTCTCCTTACTTGCTGGGGGGGTCTTTGTGTGCAGCATGTGTTGGGAGTGTGGTGCTGTGTGGTGGTGAGACCTGGGCAGTAAAGGAAGAGGATATTCACAGGTTTAAACGTACCGAAATGACAATGAATAGGTGGATGTGCAGTGTGTCCCTGTGTGCAAGGCCTGGGGGGGCTGGGTTTACAATGGAAGAGTTGAGAGGTAGGATGGGACTGGAGTGTATTGGTGTTGTGATGAGGAGAGGTAGGCTGAGGTGGTTTGGACAAGTGGAGAGGATGGGGGATGATAATTGGGTACAGAGAGTGAGAAGTGTTAATATTGGGGAAGGAGTTGGGAGGGGTAGACCGAGAAAGACATGGGACGAGATCATTAAGTGGGACTTAAGGGTTAAGGGACTGAACAGGGAGGCTTCCAGGGATCGAGCAGCATGGAGACCCGCCATTAGGTGACCAAGGCCGACTCATGCAAGCATGTTGGAGCCTTCAAAACGAAACGAAACGAAACAAAACGCCTTCTTATTTCTTTGTGACAATAATAAATCTGGTAATACATGGATGTGATGACATACCTCATACCATGTTATGATATATATGGGTAATACAGTATGAGTATATAGTACACACTGAGTCAAAGAAGATTCAGATTGTGTCATGCATGATTTACTCATATTGTATTATCACTGAAAAACAATCACTTAATAGGAACATGAATTACAATTTTACCTGACAAAGTGCCGTTTTGTTTCCATGACCTCTTTCTTAAGGAAGCTGACAGAATGTATAACTCTGGCTGCAGTGGCAAGATTGAAGGTGTAGTGGGCTGTGGGTGGTGAGGGTGTGAGAGAGGCAGTGGCATGCTGCAAAATCTCTAAGGTGCCATTTACCACCCCAGCCACCACAGTGAACATGTCCGGTATGAACCCACCACTCTGTGAACATAAGAAAACATTAATGACACATACAGTAGGCTTAAGAAAAACAACACTAGGTATAAACTCATCACTCCAGAGTAATGGAAAATTGTTAATGATACAAAGGAATAGGGAAATGATAATAGCAGTGTCTGTAAAGGGAGTATACTTTCAAACTACAGTACAGTATATGCGAAATACAGTTTATCCTAGATTTCCAGTGGATATGTACCTCTAAACTCCACACATACTGAAAAACCATTAATGCTCTTCATACCCATTATACTTCTCATGGACCTAAATTTACTCCACAGTTTATCAGGAAGTAAATATACACAAGCTATAAAATAACACCTTATAAAATGAAAAGATACTGAAATAAGTGAGCTTGTGTAGCTTTGTATTTTGTGCTTTACAGACAAAGCATGAAACTGTAAAAATAAAGCCCATATACAAACATACAGTTATACCCATAGTTTACTGCATGGATGTTTTATAATACTGTGTTAACAGAACAGAAAAAAAATATGGTGAGGTTGCTATAAAATACAAAGAAATGTTAAAAGCACAACCCTATTCAAACTCAAGGCTAGAAAGATGAATATACAGCCTACACCACAATTGCAACTTTTATTGACTAACCCTAAGGAAAATATTGAGCTGTGTGGTGAATATCCTGTTGATTGTGTCTTCAGTGAGGGAGTGAGCAGCGAGGACCATGAATGAGGCAAGACAGCGTGGCTCCAGCACCCCAGCCACCTCATTTTCCCTCATGGCACTTCCTGTCTGCCTGCCACCTAAAGACACCCCACCCAACCATGTGATATCTTCCAATGGCAGTCTTGTAGTGTCTTCAGTGCTCACCCTGCAGTTAAACAAATTGGTAGACTATAGAAGAAAACCCTCCATTGACTGGTTCGGAGGATTTAGCACCTACAAACCTACATTATAAGATCCATATCGTGCATAGGCATGGGTCCCAACCTCTTAACTGTTTCTGTAAACAAAACAATTAATCAATGTTATAAATCAACACTAGCCAGACACTTAGAATATCTTTGGTTTGAACCTCCCCACCAACAGCATCCTCATAGTGACTCATTTGTAACACTTGACATTCCTTTATCCCAAAGTTGCCTCTCTGTAATTAACTTTTGTGTGTAACTGCTCTCTCTCTCTCTCTCTCACACACATTTACTAGTGCATGTGTAAATGTGACCTCATTCCATTCTTAGGTGAGAAAAGGAAGATGACAATGACAGTGAAGGGCAAATGTGAATGTTTTAACCAGTTGTTGCATGAAGACTTACAGCTTAGTAAGATACAAGCAAAATGTGTGAAGCAGATGGAGTAATATGGACAGTGGGGTCTCCTAGTATGCGGGATCTCAATATGCGAAACACCTACTATGTGAACTTGATTAAGGATCCATCCATCCATCATCCAATCCTACGTTGCCCCATGAGGAGCATAGGAGCCTGGGGCTAGGCAAGTTGGTCCTGACATTTAAGATGAGAGTGACCAGCCTCACTCATCCCTGAGTGGCATTATGTGAGCAATAAACCCCAACCATCCCTTGGATATAAACCTTCAACGGCTCAATCCAACTGGAGCACCTTAATTACCCACTTAACCACCAGGTGCCATTATTTGGTTATATGGTTACCACCGAGCATAGTATTGTCACTCAGTGTAGAGTCACCCACAAGCAGAAGGAAGAGGAAAGAATGAAGGAATGAAAGACAGAAGAGGGAGTGTAAAGTTACCCGTAGGCAGAAGGACGAGGAAAGAATGAAGGAAAGAAAGACAGAAGAAGATGGAAGGAAAGAAGGATGGAGGAGAGGAAAGGACAGACACCTGAGAGCAGCACTACATCAAGTGAGTGGATGGTAAAAGAAATAATTTTTTTTTAATATGCTGAATGTTTTTCTAAAATGCGAATCTGTTGTCTCAAAGCATGGAAAAAACGTTTTTCCCACTCGAAATGGTAGTATCCAAAGCCACCATCAGATGGGTGATCAGTTTCCCGCCTTTTCCCTCCCTCATGGCATTTCCCAAATCAGGTCTCAAGACTCTCAGTCTGTGTCTGTCCACACCATGCTCACATATTGTGGTGTTTTTAGCACTGTACAAGACCCACTTTTCCTCACCTGTTACATCATGGCCCCATCACTTAATTCTAAGAAGAGGATCACTTTGGAACTGAAAATGAAGGTTACAGAGTTGAACAAACAAGGTAAAAGGAACTCAAACGTTGGACATGAAATTGGCTTAAGTGAATCAACAATGAGGAACATTCTCAAGAACAAGGAGCAGATTATACGAACCATCAAGACTTATGGAGGCCGGCGAGTGGATGGGTGCAGTATGGTTGCTAATCCCACAATTATACAAATGAAGCGCTACCTGGCACATTCTTTCTTAAAATGGTAGTCAATAATGGGGAAGTACTGTAAATGACAAAGATAGAGTTAGTTGTCAGCCATATACATTTATTTCCACTGATTCAGTGGTTTCTAATATGCAAAATTTCCATCCAAAATGCGGTGCATTTTGTAACCCATACTCTTACATACTGGGAGAACCCACTGTATGTTTATGTTTACATACACTGTATTATTCCTGTCTTTAGTATAACTGTAATGTAATACTGTACCACTGTCCATTTTTTCTTGTTATAAATTTAATCCTGTGCAAGGGGACTTGAATCATATTCTGTATGTCTCTGATGTGAGGTAATGTTGTAAGATGTAAACGTTTGGATGGAGGAGGAATGATGTTTTATACCAGTCAGGTTATGTGAGGTCTGGTATTTAGGTATTTATTAGACTTACTCTACTTTAGCTTATACCAAATATGGTACCGTATGTGAATAATCATGGCACCTAACTGATGAATCATGTAACAAGCTGAACTAAAATAGCTTTGGGTAACTCCTGCCATGCTATTCAAAACAAATGGACTGAGTGCTGACCATGCTTTATGTGTGATGGCCTCCCTGAGTGCCTCATGTAGTGGGCGGGCATGGTATTGGTCAGCTGCTGCAAGGTGTAGGTCATCCACCCAGGCTATTATACGTCGCCCACCCTTACCCCCCCACCGTCCACCACATCTCAACTCAAATCTCTGGCTGACCACACTCTGAATAAAACAAATACAGCATTGGATAATGACTCTGATCATTCTCATTTTTATGACACAAGGATCTTATATTCATATCTATTTTTGTTCACATCTATTTAATTTAAGGGATTTTAAAATATACCACATAAACCTACAAAATAAAATCATATAATGCACAGTATAAATGGGTGGATGTGAAAGGTAATGGTGTATTGAAATACACTATACTGATATGCATCAACGTATCAAGAAGAAAATTTTGATGGAGCACAGAAAAATGGTGGGATAAAGTACAACTATCCCTCATTTTTGATGGGTGTTAGGGAGCAGATGTACAGTACCACAAACAGCAAATATCCATGAAACATAAAATTAACTATATGACTGCCTAAAAAATCTCTTTTTAGTGCTCCCAAACATCACTAGACATTAGAATCTATTTGTTTAATGTGTAGAGCCTGCCACATATAAGAGAAAAAGCAAAAATCACAAATGCTTAAATGGGGGGAATGACTGCATATGCAAGGGAGGATGTCTGGTAGTCCAAGAAGAAGGTGGATAGATATTTGTAAATGAGTTTATGAGAAAGCAAAGGATGGAAGGTGATGATGCATAAGTAATTGACAAGTGATCAAAGATCCATAAAAGCTTATGACAAGGCCTGGCACCCCTTTATTTCCCTAGTATGTCACTGTAATGACTTTCCATCAAGCAAATGTTAAGTACATCTAACGAGAAAGGTGCAGATGCTTTTGTCTCCGAGGTTGAACCAGAATTTCAAAGGTTTGAATAATGCATCAAAGACTGTGTGGCCAGTTTCACTGGTTATGTTGTTTGATACAGTAGTTCTATTTTTGTGCTTTATTTTTTTATTTGGATCCTACAATATCTCATCTTTAGGGTAAGAATTAGGTCTGAAATTACAATAATCTTCATCCATCCATCCATCATCCAATCCTATGTTGCCCCACAAAGGAGCATAGAAGCCCGGGGCTAGGCAAGTTGGTCCTGACATTTAAGATGAGAGCGACCAGCCTCATTCATCCCTGAGTGGCATTACATGAGCAGTAAACCCCAATCAACCCTTGGATATAAACCTTCACCAGCTCAATCCAGTTGGAGCACCGTAATTATCCCACTAAACACAATAATCTTAAAAAAAAAAAATCTATCTATATATCAATAGCCAGATGCCACAATCCTATAAGAGATGGCCAATTGACTTTGAGTTAGCTGTTTTACAGGGAGGGGCACTAACCCTTCGCCAACCCACTTGTTTACACATAGGGAACACATATAGGTTGGTTATATGGTTACCACCCAGTGTTGTAAATTGTTGTCCTGGCTTACAAGAAAACCATTAGGCTTGCCACTCAATGTAAAGCTACCTGAAAAGGAAAGAAGTGTAATAAAAAGTGACAGGAAAGATGGGAGAAACAGGAAGAGAGGAGGGCAGACACAGAAAAAGAATGATAAAGGTGAAGGAAGAAGTAGGTAGCACTACATCAACTGAGTGGATGATGATGACCACCTCCTACCATAATAAATCAAATAATGGTGAACATGTCTTTTTCAGCATCTGAAATTCTGATTTTTGCATCAAAACTGCATTCATTAAAATGGACTGGAAGCTAAATGTCAACTAGATTAATGGAACATAATGAGCAAAGACAAGACTTGAAAGGTGAAGGTGGAGTGTAACTAACCTTAAGAGTGTGTGCAGTGGCTGCTGGTGTGACTGGAAAGGTGAGGGCATCAACATCAGTGGTGGACAGCTGCTGGAGGTAGTGGTGTATAGTCATCCGCCGCCCACTCTGCCCCTCCCCTACCACTAGCACTGCATTTGTTCCTCTCCCACACACACCCACCAGGTACTCTAGTCTGACAACACATCCCATAAGACACATAAAATATATGAGTCACATAATTATCAGCATATGAGAAGGTAATATCTCCATAGGGTAAGGAAACAATATTGGTACTACAACCTTCATATTCCCTGCATGTTTTAAGACATAACAAAAAGAGGGGGAAGTAGTGTGAGCCAGGATGAAAATGGAATAAAGACATAATAGGAAGAGAAATCCAAAGATAGATGAAGAAATAATTTGAAAACAAAACTGATGAATGAGAATAACTGATGCAGATCAGTATTAACCAATGAGTTTTGTGCTGAACAAAGATAGAATGCAGTGCTTAAGAATGTGACAATGGCACAAGTGAAGCATGCTCTCAAGTGGCTGAATGATGCAAAAACAGCAGGTATTGATGGGGCATATGCAGAAATTATAAAAATGTAGTGGAGAGAATGCAAAGAACTTAATGCAAGAAATATGTCAGAAACACTGAAGGTATAGAAATACAGTACTGTATGACACTGGACTGAAAAACTGCTGTGACTGAACATACATACATACATGCATTATCTAATCCTGTATTGCTCCATGAGGTGCATAGCAGCCCTGGGCTAGGCAAGTTAGTCCTGACATTTAAGATGAGGGTGACCAGCCTCACTCATCCCTAAGTATCTTTATGTGAGCAATAAACCCCAACCACCCCTTGGATATAAACATACACAGGCAAAATCTGGCTAGAGCACCTTAATTACCCACCAGACCAGTAGGTGCCATAGTTTGGTTATATGGTTACCACCAGCATAGTAAATGGTTTCCTGGTGTACAGGAAACCATTTGACCTGTCACTCAGTCTAGAGACACCTGTAGACAGAAGGAAATGGAAAGAAAAAAGGAAAGAAAGACAGAGGAGGAAGGAAGAAAAGAAGGAAGGAAGAGAGGAAATGGCAGTCACCCGACCGCAGCACTACATCAAGTGGGATGGTGGTGAGCGCCCCCACCTACCACTGTGACTGTACCTCTGTACAAAAGTAAAGGTGACTGAAATATTCTGTTATTGAATATATATGTGGAGTATTACAGCAGCAGTTATAACCTCAGGTACAGCTGGACGTGATCCCACTGGACTGTAGAAAACCATCCTCTTCAGCCTGGGTTGGCACTCAGATTTGTTTTCACTGGCATAGTCTTCAGGTACCTAAGGTGAACTGCTCTGAGATTATATAATACAGTATAATTTTATCTAATGACTCCTAAAGCAATACACTTTGAGTGTGACTTACATAAAGGTAAGTTAATAAAGTGGTATTCATTTTAAAGTGACCTTACCTGGCAGATTCAATGGTGGGAATAAGAAGAGTAGAGATTTTGGTTGTCTCTGGGATCTCAGCATGTTTGATGATATCAGTCCATGGGCGCCAAAATGATCGCTGTTTTGGATCAAACATCACATCAAATACGTTGCCTTCAACTGGGTATGGACAACCAATCTGCCCAATGGAACTAGGTGTTGGATGATCACCAAGATACCCTGAAAAAAAAAAAGTGAAACCTAAGGTATTTCAAAGTTGTATTTGGTTCTGCAGAAAATATATATATGTAATAGCTGGCACAAAAGAAAAAAGCATATAATGAGTGGATGAGGAACAGGGGCGACAAAGAAGCTGAGAGACGGACGAGAGAGTTATATGTAGTGAGGAGGAGAGAGGTGAAAAGATTAGTAAGAGAGTAAGAAGAGAGTGGATGAGGAATTTGGAAGGAATTTGAGTGCAAAGTGGAGGGAATGTAAGAAAATGTTCTGGAAGGAGGTAAAGAGAGCTAGACAGGGTGCCAACAAAGTCAGTGGGGGTGTGAAAGATAAAAATGGTAGATTACTAGTGGAGAAGGGAGAAAAAGTAAACAGATGGAGAGAACACTTTAATAAACTATTGAACACAGAGAATGAAAGTAATGCAAGTATAAGTGGCTGAGGAATGGCAGGGAGAAGGAGGGTTGTGAGAAGAGAGGAAGAAATCACCAGGATGGAAGTGGTGGAAGCAATGAAGAAAGTTAAAATGGGGAAAGCCCCAGGAATTGATGGAGTGTGTGGTGAAATGCTGAAGCATGGGGGAGAGATAGTAATAGAATGGATGTGGAAGGTGTGCAGATTGGCCTGGGAGGAGGTAGAGTCCCGGAGGATTGGAAGTCAGGTATAATTAGTCCTCTGTATAAAGGAAAAGGGGAAAAAGCAGTGTGTGGTAATCATAGGGGCATTTGCCTTCTCAGTGTAACAGGAAAAATATATGGTAGGATACTTATTGACAGAGGTAGCGAAATTACTGAGGAATTAGTTGGAGATGGACAAGAAGGTTTTTAGGAAGGGAGGAAGTTGTGTAGACCAGATATTCATTCTTAGATCCTTAGTGAAAAAGTTTCTAGAGAAGGGCAAGAAGTTGTATGCAGCCTTCATGGATCTGGAGAAAGCATATGACAGGGTGGATAGACAAGGTTTGTGGAAGGTATTAAGAATATATGGAGTGGATGGGAAGTTGTTGAAGGCAGTGAAGAGTATGTATGAGGGTGCTAAGGCTGCAGTGCGTGTGGATGGCAAACTGAGTGAATCTTTCCATTTGAAGGTTGGATTGAAACAAGGATGTGTCATGTCTCCATGGTTGTTCAATCTGTACAGTATATGGATGGGGTTATAAAAGAGATACAAGGTCGGGCAGTGGATGTTGAAGCGGCCCTAGTGAGAGAGGGCAGTGTTTGGAAACTCCCTGTACTGTTGTTTGCAGATGATACTGTGTTGTTGAGTGAAGACGAAGGGGAGCTGCAAGGTTTGGTAGATGAGTTTGGGAGAGTGTAAGAAACGGAATCTAAAGGTGAATGTGGGGAAGAGTAAAGTGATGGTCTTCGAGAGAAGTGAAGCCAGTGAGTGTACAGTGAATTTGGATGGGAAGGATATGGAGAATGTGAGTGAATTTAAGTACTTGAGCAGTGTGATGAGTAAGGATGGAAGTCTGGAGGGTGAAATGCTTGAAAGGGTACAGCAGGGAAGGAAGGTTGCTGGTTCGTTGAAAGCAGTGATAAGAAACAGGAAGGTGAGCATGGAAGTGAAAAAGTTGTTACATGACAGTATTGTGATACCAACTCTGACATATGGAAGTGAAGCTTGGACCCTGTTGGAAGGACAGAAGTCAAGAGTGAGAGCAGTGGAAATGAGTTATTTGAGAGGAGCATGTGGAGTCACATGGAGAGACAGACTAACAAATGAGGAAGTGAAGGAGTGTTGTGGTGTGGTTGAGGACGTGATGGGAAGCGTTAGGAGAAACACGTTAAGGTGGTTTGGGCATATGGAGAGGATGGAGAGTGAAAGACTGACGAGGAGAGTGTATGTGAGTGAGGTGGTGGAGGGGGGGGAGAGGGAGGCTGAGGATGAGATGGAGGGATGGAGTGGAGAGGTATATGAGGGAGAGGGGTGTGAGCTGGGAGCAGGGCAGTGAAATGGCAATGGACAGAGCGACATGAAGGCAATTTGTTTGTGGCCACCCCGTGCGTCTGGCAATAGATAGATAGATGGAACACTACCAAGTTCAGTTCTATGAATCACTTTGAAGCTCACTGCACCCATGGGTACATTAAGCTCGTTGGTCAAAGGTACAGTAGTTTTTCAAACCATAATTATTCTGAAAGCAATAGTTTACAGTCTACTGATACTTTTTTTTCAGCTACATAATAGCAATGAATTGTTTAAGCTGTAACTATATTGGTACTGAAGCAGAGATGGTCACATCATAGTCATTCATCATCATGGGCCAAAACTAGTAGAGGAGGTGGGATTGGTAAGTCAAGGAGGAAATGGTTGAAAAGTGAGGGTGAGAAGTGTGAGAACTGTGGAGCCCCAGCTGAGAGGTATTCTTAATTTGGATCTTTAATTCTGATTACAGAAGTACATGGACTTGTCCACCTGAGTTGAAGCTGACTAGCTAATTCTTGTCACTGTTTTGCAGATTTATTCAAGGCTTTGTTGTCTTGGTTCTGTGTCAAAACCTGTGTGGTTACTATTGTCATTCTTAAAGCAAGGAGAGGAAGGAACTTCTTGTTTAAAACCATCCAAGATGTGCTTTGGTTGAAATCTATGTTAGGAAATATGAGGAATGAGGAAGGGTGATATTTTCAAGGATTAGTCATTCCAGGACTTTGGATGGAGTGCAGAACAGTTTCACTGACCTATATGATAATGGTTTAGTGAGCAGTTTGCCCCACTTAAGTTATGGTAGGGTGAATGCTTTCATCCAAATGATGGACCTAGCTGCGAGAAAATGAGTTCCATATTCGGAATGGTATGGAATGCATGGATTAAGTACAGTATTTACAAAGAGAGAAACAGTGGGGTAACTTCTACCTGCAGTTTATCAGGTTTATGTTCAGATGAACCTGGGGCTAGAACTGCTACACTGCATCAGAAAAAGGAAAAAAAAGAAAGAAAGCTCAGACATACCTATTACCAGTTTTCTGTAGAAGTCACTGAAAATCTCCTTGGACTGGGGAGTAACTGCACCAGCAATGGACCAAGTGAGAGAAAAGCAGAATGCTGCTGCAGTCCATGTCAGTCCTAACTTGGCACTGTCCTTCTGTGAGAGAGAGGCATCTTGCAGGACATCATCAATAATGGTGGATGTGAGAGGGAACACTGACCTGAAACAAAAAAACATGTGGATGTGAATGAGAAGACTGTCCTGAAAACAAAAAAGTCTTTATTTCTCTCAATATGCTATCCATCCAATCACTAGATTCAAAATATATTACCCTTCCCAGGATTAATCTGTGTACTAACTGAGCAGTCAAGCAAAAACTGTTTGAGGATATATCCAGTGTAATAAAATGTTTCTTACATTTCATCATCAATTTTATACATTCATCTAAAATAAATAAATAAAGCACACCGCTTTTCATGACTGACTTGGAAATGAAGCTTCATTAAAGCCTTTAGGTAAGAAGTTTTATCATGTCTGCCATCTCAGAGAATTCTCTCACCTGAGGCAAACCAGCTGCCCTTGGCAGTGAATAAACATTATTTTTTTTTTTTTCCAGTTTTGCACTCTGGCAGTGATACAGTAGGTGGTGGTAGGTGATGGCGACCATCATCCACTCACTTAATGTAATGCTGCCTACTTTTACCTGTCTTTATCATTCCTTTTCTGTGTCTGCCCTCCTCTCATCCTACTTCACCCATCTTTCCTGTCACATTTTATAACACTTCTTTAATTTCAGGTGGCTTTAGACTGAGTGACAAGTCTAATGGTTTCCTGTAAGCCAGGAAACTATTTACAACGCCAGGTGGTAACCATATAATCAACCTATATGTGTTCCCTTCGTATCAACAAATGGGTTGGCTATGGGTTAGTGCC
This sequence comes from Birgus latro, assembly GCA_018397915.1. Classification (NCBI taxonomy): domain Eukaryota; kingdom Metazoa; phylum Arthropoda; class Malacostraca; order Decapoda; family Coenobitidae; genus Birgus; species Birgus latro. The sequence goes on along the minus strand of JAGKTI010000206.1, from coordinate 131,451 downwards.
CCTCCCTGTAAAACAACTAAATCAAAGACAAACAGCTACCCCTTATGGGACTGTGGCATCTGACAATAGATGGACAAGTAGATCCACTATGTTACATATGCATTCACTTGTCATGATTATTTTATCTGGTTTTCTCTTGACTGTACAGAATGAATTTTTATAACATGTATGTCAATCTATCCTTAACAATATATTTTAAAATATACATAACTTTTGCTTTACCTGACAAGAGAAATATCCGTGAGGGGTAGTACATAGCAGCAGTGTTGCTTCACAAAGGCAAGTGTTGGTGGGATGAGCCAGTTGGCCAGATCTCTAAGAAGATCACCATATTGAGACCACCAAATGTGATTAGAGTGGGTGTGAAGCCAGTAGTGCAGCAGGGCAGGCCAGGACACTGAGCTCAGTCCGACGTACACCATCCCACACCGAGAAACAGTTGCTGGAGATGCCTAACAACACAACAGGTGGTTTCAAGTCAGTCAGAGTTTATGCTCATGTTCTAGGATTAGCTATGGTACAGCTGAAGGTCTGATTCAAGCTGTTTAATTTTCACTAATGACTGATTTATGAGTAATGTACAATACCTCACATGGTCATGTAGGTATGCAATTACGTTAAAAAAAAAAGTACAATGTGTTGACACACAATTCCATATTGGTTAAATGGAGACAAAATATAATCTTACCTGAGATAAATCCAGAACTTCAAATATGATGGCCATATCAGCAGAGAGAGGGAGGGTTTCACCAGAGGGCAGACATAGTTTGCGTGAATCGTCCAGAGCTGTATTAAGGTTTTCAACCCATGATGCATCAGTTGGTCCGTCCAGAACAATCCACTGTCGTAAATTTCGTCCTTGCCTACATAATACATTATGTGTGATGTAAACACAATATACACAAGCATGTTTAGGTATGTGTTTATGTACACATGCTGAACACACACACATATATAAACACACAATCAATCAGTGTCTTATGTTCAGTCAACTCCCTTTCTCTCCTCATCCCTTTCAAGGTATAAATGGTGATCATTACTGTATTGTGCATGAAGAAGTTATTCATTATCCCTAAGCCTCTCCCACCACAAACCACTGTGGTATCATTTCCATCTGCTTCACTAGGTAAGAAATTAATTATCCCTCAGCCTTTCCCAGCACACTCCCTCTGGGGAGGGAGGGGGGGAAGAATACTTCCCAGTATCCTTGCTTGTTGTAAGAGGCAACTAGAAGGGGCCTTTTTGTCTCCCATCTTTTTCTCCTTACTGTCTTTTCTATCCTACCTCTCTTCTTGATATTTCCGTGTTTCTTCCAATCTTTATTTTTCCTCTACTCCTGTCAAGTTCAGCATTTGCTTTCTTGACATGAACAGTATAAGGACTTCCTGTTGGTATTCCATACCTTTCACCTGATCTATAATCCCTCCTTTAGTGTCTAATTATTCTCTGCCATATCCTCCCTAGTCCTAAATATACCTTCAAATTATAACGTAGTGCCATGTGATCTTTGCTATCTGGCACTTGGATTTCATTCAATCACTCACTCTCCCAGCACACAAGTCACCAAAATCTGATAATGACGTGAACCCACCTGATAACTTTTGCTACTAGCCCATCTGACCACTCCCGAGATAACTGGTTCAAAGAGCCGATCAACTGTGCTGGTGTCACGGTCTTGGGGTTCTGGATTTCAATGTTGACTGGACAGTTACTGTCCAGCAGGCTCAGTGATTTAGCAAGAGTCTGGGGAAAATATGAGGAATTTTCAAAGGTGGCCAATTTCTCTAGGATTTGCAACAACAGTTATCTATATCATATGCATCAAAAGCATCCAGTGAATGGGGGCAAAAGTTACCATATAAGGTAACATTATATTTCAACTGCAGAGAATATAAACTGGCCATCAATGTTTCCAGCTACTGTATCTAACATACTGTACATCTAATAGATATTTCTCTTGGACCATGGGCCCTCCATATTCACATGGGATATGTAACAGACACCCCTGCAAATAGTGAAATCCATGAATTCCTGGCATCACCAAAAAATGGCTCTTGCAATTACTGTATGTAATTGCATAATTATAAACTCTGCAGTGTCCCAAAATATCATTGGACATTACAATCTACTTGCTTTTTCCAAGGTAGATTCATTAAGACATTACATGCAGATTAATGTTAAGTTATGGAGGCTCACTTGTTCTATATGCAGGTGATGAACTGGGAGCAAATGAATTTAGAAAACTATGGAATGCAAAAGAGTTTGAAAAATTTGTAGAGTTCATACAAGAGATGTTGGGTTAGGAAAACTAAATATCAATGTGATGTTGCAAGGGAATCGATAAGTAAGATCAGTCCAGCTTGGGACTTTGAGAGTTGAAAGAGCAGAGGATGAAAAAAGAAAATTGGCTGGGGCAGATGCAACAAAAAAGTACCAATGAAAGTAAGGGGGAATGTACTGAGAATACAACTATTCTGCCTTTATATTGCTTTATATTGTACCATCTTCATCATCACTATTATCTTAACCAGATTTCCTAAATAAATATGGCATGGGGAGGTTCAACCTCCCTTATGACAGCTGGTATAGGTAGCTGAATCACTACTTTCCTCAGCCAGTGTATAAGTGGAAAAGGGAGTTCCCACTCCTCACTCCCAACCTAATAAACACCTAATAAAACATGCAGGAATATTTAGATATTATCTTCTCTCTGTCTCCAGAGATTTCAATGGTCTGGTTTTTATTTTTGTAGTTTTACTAATATTAACTGTGTGTGTGTGTGTGTGTGTGTGTGTGTGTGTGTGTGTGTGTGTGTATTTACCTAACTGTATTTACCTAATTGTGATATACAGGAAATGAGCTACGCTCGAGGGGTCCCATCTCTGTTTCTCAATAAGTCAAATTTTGCCTTAAACTCATTTAAGTTTTTAGACCGGACGATCTCTTTGTCCAGGCTATTCCACAGGTCTATACATCTATACGGAAAACTAAATTTCTTGATGTCCTTCGAGCAGCTTGGCTTCTTTAGTTTCATTCCATGTCCTCTTGTTGCTCTCTCATCCCACACAAACAGATTTTCTCTGTCAATTTTATCTACTCCTATCATGGTCCTGAACACTGCAATCATGTCACCCCTCTTTCTCCTTTCCTCTAAGGAGGGCAAATCCAGCCTTTCCAGCCTCTCCCTGTATGGCAAATCTGCCAGACTAGGGACCATCTTGGTTGCTGTTCTTTGTATTCTCTCAATCTTGGTTATATCTTTCTTTTTGTGTGGGGACCACACTACTGCTGCATATTCTAACCTGGGCCGGATCATGGCCACTATCAATTTTTTCATCATCTCCTCATCCATGTAATGAAATGCCACTCTTATATTGGTCAAGAGTTTATATGTCTCTCTCACTATCTTATTTATGTGCTTTTCAGGTGACAAACTATCCTGGACCAGCACTCCCAAATCTTTCTCTTCTCTCGCTTTTCTAATTGGTTCATTACCCATCAAATAATTCAATGATGGCCTCTTGGTACTTTTACCCATTTCCAATATTTTACATTTTTTTGCGTTGAATTTCATTTCCCACATCCGGCTCCAATCATATATCCTATCCAGATCCTCCTGTAGCATTTTACAGTCCTCTTCAACCTCTACCTTTCTCAAGATCTTTGCATCATCAGCAAACAGGCTTGCGTAGCTGTTCACTCCATCTACCATATCATTTACATAAATCAAGAACATTACTGGTGCCAACACCGAGCCCTGTGGGACACCACTTGTTACTTCCCTCCATCCAGATGTCCTGTCCTTTATTACTGTCCTCATTTGTCTGTCACTCAGAAAGTCTCTCATCCATTCCAGGAGGCTTCCCTTAAGTCCTCCTATATGCTCTAATTTCCATAATAGTCTCTTGTGGGGTACTTTGTCGAAGGCCTTCTCCAGATCTAAGTACACACAATCCACCCAACCGTCTCTCTCCTGTAGCACGTCAATCGCCCTTGAGTAGAAGCTCAACAAGTTGGAAACACATGACCTTCCACTTCTGAATCCAAACTGACTTTCAGTCAAAATATTCATCTCTTCCAGATATTTTATCCATCTATCTTTCAGGATTCTCTCACACAATTTCGCAACCATGCTGGTTAGGGACACTGGTCTATAATTCAGGGGTTCTTCCTTGTTTCCTCCCTTATAGATTGGCACCACATTTGCCCTCTTCCATTCCCGAGGCACTTTCCCCTCTTCCAAGGAGCACACAATTAAATTGTGAATCTTATCCGCCAGTTGTTCTCTGCATTCCTTCAGTACCCAATTAGAGATTCCATCCGGTCCTGGGGCCTTCCTTACATCTTGAGCTCCCAGTAATTTATACACTTCCTGCACTTCCACTTTTATATCTTTTATCACTACATTTCTAATCACT
>JAGKTI010000206.1:85057-117683 GCA_018397915.1 Birgus latro | reverse complement strand
ATATATATATATATATATATATATATATATATATATATATACAGTAGGCGCGGAAAGTGTTGACGCCATCTTAAAAAAAGAAAACATTCTTGTGGTTAGCAAGGAGAAACAAATAAATTAACACTCACCATTGAATTTAGTATTTACTGGCATTCCCCTTCACCTTTATTATCTTCTTAAGGCGTCTGGGGAGACTGATGGCGTAGTTTTGCAGAACAGACGGACTAAAACTGCTCCATAGCTGCTTGACTGCAGCCTCAAGTTTAGGCAAAGATGATGTGTCCATACTACGCAGCTGCCGCTTCATGTGCGCCCATAAATTCTCAATGGGATTGATATCTGGGCTGTTTCCGGGCCAATCTCGAATAAAGGGAACCTCACAGTCTGTTAGCCACTGTTTCACTGACTTTGCAACATGTGCAGGGGCAGAATCTTGCATAAATACTCTTGCCTTGGTTTTATCAAAAGAGTCACTTAAAACATCACATAAGAGCTCCAAATATTTGTTCTGGTTCACTTTTTGATTTGCAGGTAGAATTACCAACTCACCAACACCATAATATGTAAAGCAGCCCCAAGCCATGAGTGAGGCTGGGTATTTAACAAACTTGGAAGTGTACTTACTATCCAGGGGGTCACTGCTTGGTTTGCGGTACACTCGTGATGAAGGGGTACCAGTGACAGTAAATGTTGACTCATCACTCCATATATATATATATATATTTACCTATCAGTCTTTTGTGTCTATATCTATCTATCTATCTATCTGTGTATCTATCTATCTCTCTTTCTGTCTATAAAGTTACTGTATGACAGTATTGTGTTACCAACTCTAACATATGGAAGTGAAGCTTGGACCTTGTTGGAGGGACACCAAGTCAAGAGTGAGAGCAGTGGAAATGAGCTGAAAGGAGAATGTGGAGTCACATGGAGAGACAGACTGACAAATGAGGAAGTGAAGTAGCATTGTCGTGTGGATGTGGATGTGACAGGAAGCGTTACGAGAAACACACTGTAGTAGTTTGGCCATGTGGAGAGGATGGAGAGTGAGAGACTGACAAGAAGAGTGTACGTGAGTGAGGTGGAGGAGGGGAAAGGAAGGGGGAGGTCAAGGATGAGGTGAAGGGATGGAGTAGGGAAGTATATGAGAGAGGGGGGTGTGAGCTGAGAGCCAGGCAGTGAAATGGCGGGGGACAGGGCAACATGGAGGCGATTTGTTTGTGGCCATCCCTTACGGGATTAAGGTGTCTGGCCATAGATAGACAGAAACCAGAGGGAAAGGCAAGAGAGACATCACAGTAGCATATGTGCCCCCCAAGACAAGGGCTTGGAATGGAGAGGAATATCAGGAGATGTTGTTGGACATGTTAGATACCTGCAGAAAGTGACTGAGAAAAGCAACAACATAATCCTGAAGGGTGACTTCAATTGTAAAGAGGTAAACTGGAAGGAGTGGGACTCAGGAAGTAGTTAAGACTAATAGGGCAGTATACTATTAAATGTAACAATGGATAATGTAATGACCCAGTGGGTCAAAGAAGGGACAAAGTTTAGGGGGGATGACACACCAGCAAGACTAGATTTTAATTCTAACCAAAGAACCTGATGCAACTGAATCTCTGGAATATCTGTGTCCTATAGGAAAAAGTGATCATGTAGTAATAGAGTTCCAAATGATAGAAGGAAATGGGGACACAAGAGATGAGCTATACAGGAATGGAAGATACAACTTTGGGAATGCAAACTTTAAAGGACTGAGAACATTTTTCAAAGAAGCGGATTGGTGAGAATTCTGGGAAACAAGAGAGATACAGAAGAAGTGGGATACCTTTGTAGACTTCTATAATATGGGTGTGGAAAAGTATGTGTTAAAAGTTAGTGGGAAAGAGAACTGGGGAAATGACTGGTTCAACGAAAGGTGTGTGATAGCCAAAAAAAGGTAGGGGATAAGGCATGGAACAAATGAAGAAAGAGAGGTAATGATAGAACAAAGGAATAATATAAAAGAACCAAAAATGAACATACAAGAATATGTAGACAGGAAGAAAGAAATTTCGAAAAAGGTATAGTTGACAAATGTAAGGAAGAACCTAAATTGTTTTACAGGTTTTTTAATGGCAAACTGAAACAAAAGGAAGGAATAGAAGGAAATCCCTATAAAGATGCAGTTATGGAAGATGAAATAATGAACAAATGCTTCCAATCAGTCTTCACTAAAGAAAGTGATTTTGTGGAGGAGGAGGGAGTGACTAGAAATGTAGTGTTAAAAGATGTCAAAGCTGACGTGCAAGAAGTATACAAAGTACTGAAACTCAAGATGTGAAGAAGGTCCTAGGACCAGTTGGGATCTCTAATTGGATATTAAAGGAATGCGGAGAACAACTGGCAGATAAGATTCACGGTTTAATTGTGTATTCTCTGGAAGAAGGGAAAATGCCTCGGGAATGGAAGAGGGCCAATGTGGTACCAATTTATTAGGGAGAGAACAAGGAAGAACCCCTGAATTTTAGACCAGAGTTCCTAACCAGCATGGTTGCAAAAATGTGAGACAGAATCCTAAAAGAAAGATGGATAAAATATCTGAAGGAGATGGATATTTTGGCAGAACGTCAGTTTGGATTCAGAAGTGGAAGGTCGTGTGTTTCCAACTCGGTCAGCTTCTACTCAAGGGCGATAGATGTGCTACAGGAGAGAGATAGTTGGGTGGATTATGTGCATTTAGATTTGGAGAAAGCCTTTGACAAGGTACCCCGCAAGTGACTAATATGGAAATTGGAACACACAGGGGGACTAAATGGGAACCTCTTAGAGTGGATGAGAGACTTCTTGAGAGACAGGCAAATGAGGACAGTAATAAAAGACAGGATGTCTGGATGGAGGGAGGTAACAAGTGGAGTCCCACAGGGCTCAGTGTTAACGCCCGTAATGTTCCTAATTTACATAAACGATATGGTAGAATGGAATGAACAGTTATGCAAGTCTGTTTGATGATGATGCAAAGATTGTGAGAAGAGTAGAAGTTGAAGAAGACTAAAATGCTGCAGGAGGACCTGGATAGGATTCATGACTGGAGCCAGATGTGGGAAATGAAATTTAACACAAACAAATGTAAAATATTGGAAATGGGTAAAAGTACCAAGAGACCATCACTGAATTATTTGATAGGTAATGAACCAATCACAAAAGTGAGAGAAGAGAAGGACTAAGGAGTGCTTGTCCAGAATAATTTGTCCCCCGTAAAACACATTTACAAGAGAGTTAGAGGGATGTATAATCTCTTGACTAACACAAGAATAGCATTTCATTACATGGATGAGGAAATGATGAAATAATTGGCAGTAGCCATGATCCGCCCCAGGTTGGAATATGTGGCAGTAGTGTGGTCCCCACATAAAAAGACATAAACAAGATCGATTGAATACAAAGAAAAGCAATCAAGATGGTCCCTAGCCTGGCAGGTCTGTCATACAGGGAAAGGCTGGAAAAACTCGACCTGCCAACCTTAGAAGAAAGGAGAGAGAGGTGACATGATTGCAATGTTCAGGGCCATGATGGGAATAAACAAAACTGACAGAGAAGATCTGTTTGTATGGGATGGGATAGCAACAAGAGGACATGGAATGAAACTGAAAAAGCCAAGTTGCTTGAAGGATATCAAGAAATTTAGTTCTCCATATAGATGCATAGACCTGTGGAGTAGCCTGGGCAAAGAGATCGCCCAGTCTAAATACTTAAATGAGTTCACTGCAAAGTTTGACTTATCGAGAAACAGAGACGGGACCCAACAAGCATAGCTCATATCCTGTATATCACAACTGGGTAAATACACACACACACACACACACACACACACACACACACACACACACACACACACACACCGCTCGCAGGCGCAGTGGTAGCGTTCTCGCTTGCCATCTGGTAGACGGGAGTTTGCGCCTCGCTCAGGTTGCGAAAAGTTTCACTGACAAAGTGGGTGGTTACTGTCCCCCATGAGCAAGGGGATGGGTGTGTGCATGTATGAAGGTCACAGCCTTGCCCACAGATTGGACTATATGAGCTCTCAGCTCCCTTCCAGGAGGGTAAAAGCTGACGATCACTACCATCAAGTGATCTTGACCGACCCGGTGAGTTACACACACACACACACAAACACACACACACACACAGGTCGCAGAGGGAGAGAGACGGAGCTCCTGGATCGAGGGGAAATAATCGCAGAACTAGCAGCGAAAAGGAGATAGCCTATTGTGATTATGTGGTTGAATGCGTGAGTGGTGGTCCCGTCGGATATTAGTTTTAAAAAACGCAAGTTTCGGCCCTAAAAATACAAGACAGAGTGAAAAAGAAAGTTTCCATATGGTTGCATCATGGCGGAGAGAGACGGAAGATTGTTTACAACTGGCGAGGGGGAATTTGTGGGCTTCACCGAGCCAAATGTAGGCAAAGGAAGTGATAAGCTGCAAGAAACGAGAGTAGCAGGAGTGGAGAAAATGGCGGAGAGGAATGTCCAGGAGTTAAAAAAGGTATGGGAAGTAATTAAGCAGCTGCAGGAACGGACCATAGAGCAAGAGAGAGAGATCAAAGTCCTACAGAATAGTCTGGAAAAAGTTAACACACGTAGTGAGGAACAAGAAAAAGAAGTTACAGAATTAAAGGCGAATAACGAATCCGCATCAAATGAAATAAAACAGCTGAAGAGGGAGAATAAGAGGTTGGAAGAAGAAAGGGACAGAATAAAAAGTAAACTAGATGAATACGAATCAAAATCGAGGAGGCAAGATGAGCATATTCAGGAAATTAAGGAGCAACATAAGGGATGGAAGAAAATACAGGAGGAAGGAAATGTAAATTTGAAGGAAATCATAGAACAACAAAGTAAGGAAAAAGTGGAGAAGGAAGTGGTTAGAGTACTAAGAAGTAGAGAATCTTTGGTCAGGGATGTAGCAGACAAGAAAAAATGTGTGATAATCTCAGGAATAAAAGAAAAACGAATGACAGTAAGATCTGAAAGAGAGAGAGAGGAACTGAGCAAGGCTAAAGAAATAGTAGCAGTGGTTATGGAAGGAAACAATGAAGCCCAAGAAGAGATTGAAGAAGTGTTTAGGTTAGGAAAGTACGAGGATGGTGGGGCAAGGCCCTTGAAAGTAAAGTTTAAGTCCCAAGTAATAGTGAATGAAATCATAAGTAGAACGTGGAAATTGTCAGAGAAAGAGGGGTTTAAAAATGTTTGGATTAGGAGAGATGCAAATGAAGAGGAAAGAGCTAAATTAAAGGAGTTAGTAAAGGAAGCAAAGATAAAAAACGAACAACGAACGGAGAAAGAGAAGACAGAGTTTTATTGGAGAGTTATGGACCAGAAATTGAGAAAGTGGTACCGACGGAAGGAAGGAGAGACGAGAGAATAAAAAACGATGAAAAAAGTTTGAAAGTGGCGTACACAAACATTGATGGACTAATATCGGCAAGGTTAGAAATCAATGATTTTTTGAGGGCACACGAGCCTGATGTTATGTGCTTTGTAGAGACTAAATTGAAAGAAGATATTGATATTCATATGGGAGGTGGGAAATACAAATTATGGAGAAGAGACAGAAAAGAAAAAACGGGAGGAGGAGTGATGATAGCAGTGAAGGACAACATAAACGTAGATACTGTGGAAATTGCAGAGGGCAGGGCCGAAGCCATAAATTTGAAACTAGAAACTGGGGAGAATGGTAAGAGAGATATGGCAGTGGTATATGTTCCCCCTAAGACGAGAGCATGGAATGACGATAAATACCAGGAGATGTTGTCAGACATGGTTAGTTATCTACAGAAAGTGATCGAGAAAAGCAACAATATAATCCTAATGGGTGACTTTAATTGTAAAGAGGTGAACTGGGAGGAATGGGACTCAGGAGGCAGCGAAGATTCGTGGGGCACTAAATTGTTAAATATAGCAATGAATAATGTAATGACACAGTGGGTTAAAGAAGAGACACGATTCAGAGGTGATGACACACCAGCAAGATTAGATTTGCTACTATCCAAAGAACCTGATGTAACTGAATCATTAAATTATCTGTGTCCTATAGGAAAAAGTGATCACGTGGTCATTGAGTTCCAGATGATAATAGGGAACGTGGTGCCAAGAGATGAGCTTTATAGGCAAGGAAGATACAACTTTGGGAAAACAAACTTTGCAGAATTGAGAAAATTTTTTGAAAATGCGGACTGGAGAAAATTCAGAGAAACAAGAGAGATACAGAGGAAGTGGAATATCTTTTTAGACCTCTACAATCTGGGTGTGGAAAAATATGTGCCAAGAGTAAGTGGGAAAGAAAACAGGAAAAAGGTGTGGTTTAATAGAAGGTGTATAATAGCGAAAAAAGAGAGGGACATGGCATGGAACAAATGGAAAAAGAGAAGTAATATCAGGAAAAAGGAAGAATATAAAAGAACTAGAAATGAATATACAAGAATACGTAGAGAGGAAGAAAGGAACTTTGAAAAAGGTATAATTGACAAATGTAAGGATGAACCCAAATTGTTTTATAGATTTGTTAATGGCAAATTGAAGCAAAGGGAAGGAATCACCAAACTGAAAGTAGAAGGAGAGGTCTACAAGGATGCAGTAATGCAAGCTGAAGTAATGAACAAATGTTTCCAGTCGGTTTTCACTAAGGAAAGGGAGTTTGTGGAAGGAGAGGGAATGATAAGAAATGTAGTGATAAAAGATATAAAAGTGGAAGTGCAGGAAGTGTATAAATTACTGGAAGCTCAAGATGTAAGGAAGGCCCCAGGACCGGATGGAATCTCTAATTGGGTACTGAAGGAATGCAGAGAACAACTGGCGGATAAGATTCACAATTTAATTGTGTGCTCCTTGGAAGAGGGGAAAGTGCCTCGGGAATGGAAGAGGGCAAATGTGGTGCCAATCTATAAGGGAGGAAACAAGGAAGAACCCCTGAATTATAGACCAGTGTCCCTAACCAGTATGGTTGCGAAATTGTGTGAGAGAATCCTGAAAGATAGATGGATAAAATATCTGGAAGAGATGAATATTTTGACTGAAAGTCAGTTTGGATTCAGAAGTGGAATGTCATGTGTTTCCAACTTGTTGAGCTTCTACTCAAGGGCGATTGACGTGCTACAGGAGAGAGACGGTTGGGTGGATTGTGTGTATTTAGATCTGGAGAAGGCCTTCGACAAAGTACCCCACAAGAGACTATTATGGAAATTAGAGCATATAGGAGGACTTAAGGGAAGCCTCTTGGAATGGATGAGAGACTTTCTGAGTGACAGACAAATGAGGACAGTAATAAAGGACAGGACATCTGGATGGAGGGAAGTAACAAGTGGTGTCCCACAGGGCTCGGTGTTGGCACCAGTAATGTTCTTGATTTATGTAAATGATATGGTAGATGGAGTGAACAGCTACGCAAGCCTGTTTGCTGATGATGCAAAGATCTTGAGAAAGGTAGAGGTTGAAGAGGACTGTAAAATGCTACAGGAGGATCTGAATAGGATATATGATTGGAGCCGGATGTGGGAAATGAAATTCAACGCAAAAAAATGTAAAATATTGGAAATGGGTAAAAGTACCAAGAGGCCATCATTGAATTATTTGATGGGTAATGAACCAATTAGAAAAGCGAGAGAAGAGAAAGATTTGGGAGTGCTGGTCCAGGATAGTTTGTCACCTGAAAAGCACATAAATAAGATAGTGAGAGAGACATATAAACTCTTGACCAATATAAGAGTGGCATTTCATTACATGGATGAGGAGATGATGAAAAAATTGATAGTGGCCATGATCCGGCCCAGGTTAGAATATGCAGCAGTAGTGTGGTCCCCACACAAAAAGAAAGATATAACCAAGATTGAGAGAATACAAAGAACAGCAACCAAGATGGTCCCTAGTCTGGCAGATTTGCCATACAGGGAGAGGCTGGAAAGGCTGGATTTGCCCTCCTTAGAGGAAAGGAGAAAGAGGGGTGACATGATTGCAGTGTTCAGGACTATGATAGGAGTAGATAAAATTGACAGAGAAAATCTGTTTGTGTGGGATGAGAGAGCAACAAGAGGACACGGAATGAAACTAAAGAAGCCAAGCTGCTCAAAGGACATCAAGAAATTTAGTTTTCCGTATAGATGTATAGACCTGTGGAATAGCCTGGACAAAGAGATCGTCCGGTCTAAAAACTTAAATGAGTTTAAGGCAAAATTTGACTTATTGAGAAACAGAGACGGGACCCCACGAGCGTAGCCCATTTCCTGTATATCACAATTAGGTAAATACAATTAGGTAAATACACACTGCTCACCGGCTCAGTGGTAATGCTCTCGCCTAGCATCTGCTAAGACAGGGGTACATGCCTTGCTCGGGATGCGAAAAGTTTCACTGACGAAGCTGATGGTCACCGTCCTCCTCGAGCATGCGGATGGCATGTGCATGTGTGAAGGTCAAGGCTTTGCCCTTAGGTTGGACTATATGAGCTCTCAGTTCTCTTCCAGAAGGGTAAAATGCTAATGATCACCACCATCACATGATCCTGACAGCCCGGTGAATTATCTGGTGAATTACACACACACACAGAAAGCCTTGCACCCATGCCATGCCAACTCAGTCCCTTGAAATCAGCAAGTTTATACAGCTGCGTAGAATGTGATAGGTGTGAATGACATATCTAATACAGCAGCAGTGAATGTGTTCAAGAATGCGGCATATAATGCAAATGCGTGAAACAAAGATGAATAGGAGCGAAGTGGATAAGTAGGTCGATGTGAAGTACAAGGTCAGCTATGTGTATATGTGGACACAGTAAAAAGGGAAATGCTTTGTTGATGAAGGGTGATTGCCAGAGGGGATAGCAATACTATTACACTACTAACCTCCAATCTGTTAAATTCATCAAAACAAGCCCAACTGCCTGATGCCGCCATGCCAGTGAAGAACTTCCCCAGTGATATGAAGTCAAGATCATCTGAACAGTTGAACACCAGGCAGTTCAGTGCCAGAGACCGTGCCAAATCCTACATAAAAAATAATAAATAAAATGTTTGAACATTATTACCCTACTGGTATATTTGTGAATACTGGTATACAGCTCTGGATCTCGTGTGCAAAAGTGACAATGAGAACACTGCATAACTAAAATACCTGTGAGTTAGGGTATATGGTTCTGAGCTTCAGGCCAAGTTGAGATTTGTTAAATATTTATTTCATTTGTTGTACTTCCTCCCATCCCCTACATTAACACAAACTTAACACATATTTATTTACAGTAAAACCTCACTATAATGGACTAATCCCCAAGCTATTCTGAAAAAAGCGAAATACCGATAAAAGCAACATTTGGACTTCCCCCTGCTAACCTGGACTTTTTCCAATGTATCAGACATTAGTCCGGATCGCACCAACTCCTTTTTTTTTCGTTAGCACTGTTGCTTCATTACTTGTTATCCAACTCATATCCAGCAATCTACATCCTCAAGATCCTGACCCACTCCAATGCTCATCCAACACTCATCATCAAGGTCACGACAGCCACCCAATGCCCATCCAACGTCCATCATCAAGGTCACAACCACCCAACACCCATAACCAAGGTCACGACAACCACCCAATGCCCATCATCAAGGTCATGACAGTCACCAAATGCCCATCATCAAGGTCACGACAACCACCCAACACCCATCATCAAGGTCACGACAACCACCCAACGCCCATCCAATGCCCATCATCAAGACCACGACAACCACCCAATGCCCATCCAACGGCCATCATCAAGGTCACGACAACCTACCCAAACATCCTCATCCACCACCATCTCCCTGCCCAAATTGCACCGAAGTCAGGCAGTCTGGACTGCTTCTGGCTTTATCGGACTTTTCCTGATATACTTGTGTAAGAGTTTAGTCTGGTAGCTCCTCAAGTCTGATAAAAGCAAATTCCAATATGTTGAAGTCCATTTTATCGAGGTTTTACTGTATATAGTCGCCAACTCCATACCTATTTCTCACAACTCCATGGCTAGCATACACAATCAGTCTAAGCATTACAAGCAATCTAAGTTCATCTAAAACACAATGTGCACACATAATCTATGCTGACACTATAAATTCATCACAACCAGACTGTCAAGATTTGCTTGGAGTGACTAATAAAATCTGAGGTTTAGGATAGACGGTTAGTTGCCCCCAGTCCCTTCTAAGTCTTGCATGAAGCCATGAGAATCCACCTCAGGATCAACTTTTTCCCTCTTCTTTGCTGAGATGGTTGTCCTAAATTTTCATTCTCAGTTGCCTGAGTGGTGATGGCCATATTGGCACTGGACAGACAGGTACTCAGTGATGCAAAATAAACCTCTCTAAAGTTAATGCATCAAGTCCTGGAACATCAAGTATATACTGTTAGAGACTACTGGACAGCCATAATCAGAATCTGGAGATTTCAGAAGATTTAGATTACAAAAATAAATAAATAAATAAAATAAATAAATAGGGGTATTACATACAAACCAGCAACATTGTCCTTTGGCTCGGTAATGAGTACGCTACTGTATACAAAAAGTACTATACATGAAACAGAAAAGGGGAAGCTGTCAAGTGTCAGTAGTCTCAGTTAGCTGTGTTTTGTTGAAGAGGAGGTGAGGCTGTGGAGGTGGTGGCATCCCATTAAGATGAAATTAGAGGAAGGCTGTGAATGTTACATGAAACGATAGAAAGTGAGTCAAGCTACAATCTGGGAAATCTCAAGCAGCTATAGCCAAGAAAGGGGACACTGACAGGGATATTTATGGTCACCTCCCCTGGATATTCTGACACCGATGGTGATGTCATATATTATTTAAATTTTTATTAAAATAAAGTATGCAGTTTGTACTATGTATGTAGGCTCTGGGCTGAAGGATGGAGATTAATATTCACTAAATACTGAACTGCCTCACTTCATGAAAGCAACACTCTCAGTTATCATCTTTCCTAAGTTAAGATGGTCAAAAACATTAATTCCCTTCCCCTCTTTTTGAACAAGCTAATATCTCTAATTTAGTGTGAGGGTGGAGCTCACCTTTACAGTTTCAGTCTTGCCAGTGCCAGCAGGACCTTCCAGTGCTCCACCAAGATGGGAATGGTAGGCAGTAACGAGGGAGTGGTGGGCACGGGAAGTAAGAGGTGTCACCACCAGGCGGCCAGCAGCTCCTACATACTCCCATCCCCAAGGTAGTGAACAGTACAGCATCTTCACTTCAACTTCATCCTCACTTAGGTAAAACCTATGAAAAATAATGCTAGTGACAATGTTCTGAGATCAAACACTATTGAAATTCTGACAAGCAGAAATGTCATCAATATTCTAATTTACAGTACACTGAATTTCAATCAGGTCTAACAACACAACTGTACAAGATTGTTGAAAGATTGAAGAGTGAGAAAATAGTATATGCTGGTGAAGAATATGTAGAAATTATCAAGGACAGGCAGCTACAATTAACCAGTGTTCTGTCTTATTTTTTCAAACCAGCCATCCATCCATCATCCGATCCTACGTTACCCCGAGAGAAATGTAGGAGCCCAGGGCTAGGCAAGTTGGTCCTGACCTTTAAGATGAGAGTGACCAGTCTCATTCATCCCTGAGTGGCATTACGTAAGCAATAAACCCCAACCATTGGATATAAAACTTCACTGGCTCAATCCAACTGGAGTGCCTTAATTACCCACTAAACCACCAGGCATCATAATTTGGTTATATGGTTACCACCCAACATAGTAAGTGGTTTTCAGGTGTACAGGAAACCATTTGGCTTGTCACTCAGTGTAGAGTCACCCATAGGCAGAAGGAAGAGGAAAGAATGAAGGAAGGAAAGACAGAAGAGGGAGTGTAGAGTCACCTGTAGGCAGAAAGACGAGGAAAGAATGAAGGAAAGAAAGATAGAAGAGGAAGGAAGGAAAGAAGGAAGGAGAGGAAGGGGCAGATACCCGAGAGCAGCACTACATCAAGCGAGTGGATGGTGAGCGCCCCCACACACAGCTATTAAAACAAGATCACATCACCCATCACAGATCACAAAGTATGCACATGTCCATTACTGGTATATAACTTTGTCTCTTAATTTTCAGTCATCCCCATTTTTCTTCTTCTCTGGGTCCTTTTTCATTACCATCCACACCCAACCCTCGGCTATCGCGGGTTCCGCTATAGCATTTTACCGCTATCACACATGTATAAAAAACCTACCCAAATTCCTTTATCACGCACTAAATGCCTGCTATCACGTACCAGCCTTGTGGATCGGGCAAAAAAAAGCTTGGCTAAGTGGACACATCAGCTGACCAACCAAAACATTCAAGACGGCAGAGGATGCTAATCAAGCAGTGATTGAAGAAGTTCATTTGATAAAGTCTGTATGCTCAAGTGTGAATAAAACTCCACTATAATACATTAATAACCACTTTTATATATGTGATGATGATGATGGGAGGCCTTATACTTCGTCTTGGCTTAGAGATAGGTGCTTCGTCACCAACACTTTCATAGCAGTTTTACAAACAAACCTATAAACTAGTCACTACAGTATACCCAAAGACTCTTAAATGTTTCATTACTTAACACAATGAATTTGGTGAAGTTCAACCTCCTCATAGAAGCGAAAAGTCCACAGTTGGAGCACTTGCAGTACATAGCTGAAGCGGCCACCATCTTCTTTATTTATAAACAGCGAAGCGCGCCGATAAAGTCTGTACAGCATGCTCATTTTTTTACTATAATATGTTATTATGTGGTACAAAACGGGTATCTTAGGGGTAAATATTGAGGTCATGGTACCAATTAGAATTATTACCATAAGTTCTTCACTTCGGCTATTGCATTTTCGGCTATAGCACAGCCATGGCGGCACCAATTAGGAGTGATAGCCGAGGGTGGGGTGTATATCCTTTGTAAAACATTAGTAACTGGCTATGATCATCAAGAACTCAGAAGATATTGTATAGTACCTCTAAGCCCTAAAACCATCAACCCATATGCTTTCCTTTACATCAAATAACAAAACTGGAATGCAAATACTAATTTATGAAAATATAACTAGAATGAGGTATCCCCTACCTAAGTTGTGCAAGCCAAGTGAAGGCCTCGACATCTGTGACTCTGTGTTGAATCATCTCTGCAACAACGTCCCTAGCATACACTGCCACCAAAATGAGAGTGGACAAGATGCGGCGACCAGGAATGGTGGGGTTACTCTTTCTGGAGGAGGCTGGGTTGCTGGATGTGTCAGAGGAGGCTGAAGGACCCTCATTGGAAGATGTGTGAAGGGACTGCCTACTGTATGTATCAATGTTATTTTTTCTTAACAAGGAGACGACTGAATTGACTTCTTTCTGAAAACATGAAGATTTTGTGAAACTATAATAATTTAGGGAGAAAATTAAAGCAAACCGCCTGAAAATGGAGAGCTAATATAGAAACAAGAGCAAAACTATGACTGAGGGTGAAAAAAAGTATGAAAATGTAAGGGATTAGATTGGAAGATTACTATTACATGAAAAATAAATAAGGAACAAATGAAGTGAACATTTTGAAAGGCTGATGAATGAGAATGCTGAAAGCTGAGGAGTGGCCGACATAGTTAGTTTTAGCTGAGATGAAGTATGCTGCCCAAGTATGTGGCAAAGACAGAAGTGAAAAATGCTGTGAAGTGAGTGAAGAATGGGAAAGAATGAGGTGCTGATGAAGAAATAGCTCATGAATAAAATATACATTATTGAACTGAAGGTGTTAACCAGTCTTCAGTGGACCCCTCATTTAGCCAGGGTGAAAAGTCTATGGCCAACTCTTCTGCAGTCAACAGGGATTTGTCTTTCAATGCATGAACTGGATACTGACTTTGATGGTTTCCCTTTAAATACAGTGGTTATACCTGGAGCCTAGTGAAGCATTCCTGCAGTGCTTGTGCTCCCCCACAGATGGCCTGGTGCACCTCTGCAGTCCAGAAGACCTGACGAAGGGTGAGAGAGACCTGCAACGGCCATGGTGGCACCAAGGCGTCCATTTCCCTTCCACTACTCCTGCCACCACCTCGGCGTGACCACCAGTCAGCACCAGAACACATCTTCATTTTCAGTGTATATGTCACGGCTTCTTGAAACTGAAAAGCATACAATGACTCCTTGAAAAAAAAAAGAAAGGTGCATAAGGAATCTCGTAATGTACAGAGCATAGTACATGACCTTCTTTATGGTTACTGAGTTGCTCCTGTAATCCTAAGTCAAAACCCTGCAGTTCAGGGATGTCTTTCCAACTATACTCTGGCTAACATTAGACAACTGTATTCAACTCAGGGAAAACACACTCAAGTTATTTTAGTACAGAAACAACATGGTGAAAAAATAACAAACATTTACTGATTTAGCACCAAAAAGTATAAAATGAAAGACCTCAATAACTCTAATTTGCCTGTCAGGAAGGATGTATATTTGACGATAGAAACCTGTACTTTACACAGGAAAAATAATCCAATATATTACCACTATGCTAGGAATCGAACCTGGGGCTCTCAGGTGAGAGCCAGGCAGCATACCACTACACCACGACCAGGTAATATATTGGATATATATTTGAGATCATACTGAGGCCTGCCGAACCAGAGAGGGCTAACCAATGAAAGCAAAAAAAATGGAGATAACCACGCAAGCAGTATCTGGAATCCTTTCTCTCCCTACGACATGGATATAGATCTCTCTCGTTCCATTTTTGACATGCTAAAATGGACCTTATTCCAAGGTATCTAAATGCAAATTTTCCCCTGAAATAAGTACAAGCTCAATATGCCTGACAAGGGAGGACCATATCCATAATATTATTATGTCAACAATAATGAAATGAAGTCCATGAAGAGTGCTACCAGGCAAGAATGCTGTCTCTCTGAATGTGGTGAGTAACTATTTTTTCCAAATAAATGATAATTACAATTATTTTCATTGCAATGAAGCATGTTATGAATATGACTCGCCAGAAAATGCAATTAAAGTGGAATTTGGGTTGATTACATATTTAACAAAATTTATGAACTATCAATATTTTGATTGTTTTTGCCCTAACTTTTAGTGCAATTACAAACAATTAGGCCAAATTTAATTATGACTCAGTTATGATGTAATTGCAATTACCATCCATAATTAAAGAAAAAAATTAATTGCCATTCTTTTTTTTTTTCACACATCAATAGACAACTTCAGTACAATTATTTTTCATGTATGACATTTTCTTGTATCTTCAATGGTTACAGAAATATCATTCCCCCCCTAATTACAAAATTTTAATTGCATTTTCTGGCTTTTAATGATCTTGTCGGTTAGCTCCCTCTGGTTCGAGGGGCCTCATATAGCGTTGGTTCAAAATAATGCTCTCTGGAACATATCTGGTAATGTATCCAATTAAAACTCTCTTGTTTGTGCATGAATAGTCACAAAAAGTTACAATTTAACCATTACCATACTCTTAAAATATAATACCAGTACATGAAGGAATCATTGTACCTGCAACAGCCAGTTTTCAATGCTCTGGCAAGCATGTAGAGCTGGCAGCTTCTTTACAAGAGGTACAACTTCTCCCTCTATGCTTGCCACAGCACAGATGTTGCACTGATCATCCAGGTGAAGAGAATAGACCCCATCAAAGCATTTACGCAAGTGTTGTTCTAGTTCTGCCACATCTTTTTCACACAGCAAAGCAGTTAATTCTTCATTTGAGAGGAAATACAGCCTAATGGGAAAAAATATGTCAGTCACCTATACAGTATAGTCATACAAAAAAAATGCAGCAAGACCTACATTCTGGTGTCTAACTGAAGACCAGTGATGTTACTGTTGTATCTAACTGTCATCCTGTCCAGTATTGCTTCATCAGGATCACAAAGGCCAAGAAGTTATGCCACTTGGCCCAGACATTTGATACAAGAGGGACCAGTAGCTCACCCCTTACTGGCATTAAATAAGCAATAAACCCCAACCACTTCTTGGAATGAAACCCTTTCGGCCACAGACAACTGGAGTGCCTTAACTCGCTTGACCATCAGGCACCTAGACACTGTATGACAACAACAGAATAGATGCACAGTAGCAGTACATAGCTTGAAGGCCCCTCCTTGATCTCCCTGCAAACACCAGAAAACTTTCTAATAAAGGGGAAAGCACTACAGTGTGTCTGTTCCATTTTCTAAATATTACCACTTATGTCCCTTGTAGTAGTAGTAGCAGTTAGTAGTAGTTGTTCTCTTGGCAGTCTGGCTGAATAGCCCTGAGTCCCTAAGGAAGGGCACGGCCGAGACCGGGCTCTCCCAAAGAGCTCTCAAAGAGTGTATGTTGTGTTGTTGGCACAGGTGATTGTGTGCAGTGCAGTGCTTAATAGTATGGGGTGCTGTGTTGCATCCTGGACAGGCATCAGCAACGGAGTCATCCAGCCTCTTCTGATAACTCAGGAGGGCTGGATGATGCCCACATCTCAGCCTGGCTAGGTGGACCCTGTCCTCACGAGGGAGATAGGATTCAGAAGGGTGGATATCAGGAGGCTGTTCATGCAACTGTGTGTTGTCTTTAAGTGACTGAATGGAGCAGCGAATTATTTGGGTATGGATATGCTTCTGGAAGCTTGTTTGAGGTGGGTGAGGGGGGAGAGATGACAGTATTTGTGTATGATATTGTGTGCCGGGTGTTGTTTTGATGTTCCTTGGTGTGTGTGGATGTGCTGCCATGTACTGTAGTGGATGGTTTGGGTTTATGGAGGCTGTGGTGAGTATTAGGGTGCCTTTCATGTTTAGATGATCCTTGATTTTGAGGACTTTGGTTTCTTGGAGTAGGTGGTCTGTGGGTGTAGTAGCTGTGCAGCCCATGATTATTTTTAGAGCCTTGTTCTGTATGGTCTGTAGAGTGTTGTAGTGTGTTTTAGTGAGGTTAGAAGCCCAAGCAGGGCTTGCATAATTCATCACTGAATGCATATATTGTTTGTATACTGTGATGGTGGTTTCTTTGTTGAGTCCAAATGTTGTATGGGCAAGTGACCTTAAGGTGTTGAATCTTGGTGTTTTATGTCCCTTGTAAATGCCCACAATCATCCTAAACTCACTTGTCTTCTTACTGAAACCAAGAGCACTGTGAGACTAATTTCTTTATCTGGTCAGCTTGTTTAGAAATATTAAACTACCAATAAAGCCTCCCAAATGCCCACCATCTACCTTAGCTTATCATAACGAACACTGCCAGACAAGTTATCCCTCTCTTAGTCTAAGCACTAGGCAGTTCTCAGTTCCCTGACAAATTTGTATGCCTTGCCCATAATATATTTACCCTCCCCTGCCCATCCATCCTCTTGTGATACTACCCCCCTCCCCTCCACAAACTGTTGGTGTGCTGCAGTACTTGACTTTATCTAAGCAGTTACCAAGATATGAAAAAAACCATGGCCAGAAAATGGTACATAACTTATGTCCATTGATGAATTACTTCAACTTTTAATATTAGCTTTAAAAGACAGTGGTTTACTGACAACCCTCAAAGCTGTGAAAAAAACAAACAAACAAAAAATATATATATATATAAATCTCTATCTATTGCCAGATGCCTTAATCCCGTAAGGGATGGCCGCAAACAAATCGCCTCCATGTCACTCTGTCCCCTTCCATTTCACTACCCTGCTCCCAGCTCACACCCCCCTCTCTCATATACCTCTCCACTCCATCCCTTCATCTCATCATGGCCTCCCCCTCCCTCTCCTCCCCTCCACCTCACTCACATACACTCTCCTTGTCAGTCTCTCACTCTTCATCCTCTCCACACCTCCAAACTACCTTAATGTGTTCCTTCTAATGCTTCCTATCACATCCACATCCATACCACAACGCTTCTTCACTTCCTTATTTGTCAGTATGTCTCTCCATGTGACTCCACACGCTCCTTTCAAATAACTTATTTCCACTGCTCTCACTCTTGACTTCTGTCCCTCCAACAGGGTCCAAGCTTCACTTCCATATGTTAGAGTTGGTATCACAATACTGTCATGTAGCAGCTTTTTCACTTCCAAGCTCACTTCCCTGTTTCTTATCACTGCTTTCAAGGAACCAGCAACCTTTCTTCCCTGCTGCACCCTTTCAAGCACTTCACCCTCCAAACTTCCATCCTTACTCATTACACTACCCAAGTACTTAAATGCACTCACATTGTCCATATCCTCCCCATCCATCCTCACTGTACATTCACTGACTTCACTTCTCTTGAAGACCATCACTTTACTCTTCCCTACATTCACCTTTAGATTCCGTTTCTAACACACTCTCCCAAACTCATCTGCCAAGCCTTGCAGCTCCCCTTCGTCTTCAATCAACAACACAGTATCATCTGCAAACAACAGTACAGGGAGTTTCCAAACACTGCCCTCTCTCACTAGGGCAGTATATAGCGAAACTCACATAATGTGGGAGACAAAATCTTATGTTTGAATATAGTTACAATGCGAAAATGATAGATATTACATGGGCGGAGAATGTTGCCCTTTTTTTTAACACCACACTATGTGGCGATGATAGACATGATGAAGCAAGAGGACCCAAATTATGATTCAAACAGTCATAATGCGGCAAACTAGAGTCATAATGCGGCGGGAACAGACACAACGCAGACATTGATAGTCATAGTGCGGATTGCATCAGCCTATGACGTATGGCTGTCATGTGACTGCGCGGGGTGTCGTCATGGCCGACTGAGCATTTGTGCCCCAGTTGAGCCTACTCTCTCCCCACACTGTGGCTGCACACGTGCTCTGTGTGATCTTTGTGACCAGTAGGAGTCCTGCCCTGTCTCAGAACCCCACTCAATTTCCCCCCAGCAAGCCCACAACCTCTTCCATTCAAGGTGAGGAATCCTTCAGTGTTTGTATGTAATAAAGTCTGTATTAAGTAGGTAAACGTCCTAAAAAAAAAAAAAATGAAAACTGCCCCAAATGGCGAACTTGGGGCTGGCTTAGGTACCATGAAACACTTTAAAATGAAAACATGAGGTCCTATAATGTGCAGATCTCATAACACACTGTATATACAGTAGGCGCGGAAAGTATTGACGTTTTTTTGCCGACATCATTCTTTTTCGCGTTAAGTGAAGTAGGGTCAATACTACCCTCCCCTGTGATGCGAAATGAGCTGACGCTTTTTCAACGGGAGCTGGCAACCCTGCTTGATAGGTTTGGCACCACAGGAGCAGGCTCAGTAATGTTTGGGCAGCCACAGGAGGAGGATTGTCTCTGTGTGTCATGCACCACGAGGGCATGTTTTGACTCAAATAACACAGTTATTTGGTTACCTACCACATTCTCATCATGCCTAAAGTAACCACAAGCAAGGACAAATGTGTGGAAGTGATTACTTTATACAAAGCTGGCCACAAACTCCCATTTATTGCAAATCAGATGGTGTTAGACTGAGGACAGTGCAGAGACTGGTGAAGCAGTTCAAGGACAGTGGGGAGGCCATTCCTCCCACTCCACTTCCCAAGCCTGGGAGACCTCGTAAGACAACCTTCAGGACCCGTCAGCTGATCTCAAGGCAAGTTAGCAAGGATCCAAGGCTAACAGCACGGGATTTAAAAGAAAAGAACCCACAGTTGCTGGCAGATGTGTCTGTCAGAAGTGTGCAGCAGCTGTTGCATGACGATCTGGGCTACAGGAGTTTTTGTGCTCGTAAAAAACCACTGCTAACTGCACTTCAGAAGAAAAAGAGAGTAAATTTTTGTAAGAAATATCTTGCCTGGAGTGAGGAGCAATGGAAAACTGTGCTTTGGAGTGATGAGTCAACATTTACTGTCACTGGTACCCCTTCATCACGAGTGTACCGCAAACCAGGCAGTGACCCCCTGGATCCTAAGTACACTTCCAAGTTTGTTAAATACCCAGCCTCACTCATGGCTTGGGGCTGCTTTACATATTATGGTGTTGGTAGGTTGGTAATTCTACCTGCAAATGAAAAAGTGAACCAGAACAATTATTTGGAGCTCTTATGTGATGTTTTAAGTGACTCTTTTGATAAAACCAAGGCAAGAGTATTTATGCAAGATTCTGCCCCTGCACATGTTGCAAAGTCAGTGAAACAGTGGCTAACAGACTGTGAGGTTCCCTTTATTCGAGATTGGCCCGGAAACAGCCCAGATATCAATCCCATTGAGAATTTATGGGCGCACATGAAGCGGCAGCTGCGTAGTATGGACACATCATCTTTGCCTAAACTTGAGGCTGCAGCTATGGAGCAGTTTTAGTCCGTCTGTTCTGCAAAACTACGCCATCAGTCTCCCCAGACGCCTTAAGAAGATAATAAAGGTGAAGGGGAATGCCAGTAAATACTAAATTCAATGGTGAGTGTTAATTTATTTGTTTCTCCTTGCTAACCACAAGAATGTTTTCTTTTTTTAAGATGGCGTCAACACTTTCCGCGCCTACTGTATATATATATATATATATATATATATATATATATNTACACATTAGTTCATATCAGTTCATCCAATATACTCCCTATGTTCACATGGGGTTCCTCTTTCCACTGGTCTCAAGCTATCTGTCATAGACCTAAAGGGCAAGAAACTAGTTTGGCAACTGCTTATGCATGAAACAAGATTCAGTAAATCACCTTGTAAGACATTTGTTCTCCACCTACTTGCCCAACACATCTGACCAGCTTTTGAAGAATTCAAGCCTTATCAGCATAATTACAGCATACCAAGAAATTTCTTCAGGTATGAATTTCATGTTTAGTTAAACATCAGTCCTAAAAGCACATCCTGTTCAAAAAAAGCATAATGGCTCATTACAACAATGGTTTAGAGCCCCTCGGTGAGGAGACTGTATTGTAATTATCTCTGTTAACCTGTACCACGCTGGACAAAAAAAAGAAAAAGAAAAAAAACTGATACCCCTCTATGCAGGCCGATTTTGGATTTTTTTTTTCTGGCTAAATGGGCTTAATACATCAAAATAAGATCCCTGGCACTAATAAAATCAATCATTAAGTCTAGAAAGTTGGTTGAATCGAGTTGTGTTGGTGCCACTCTACCTCTGAAATCTTTGAGGTTACTGACAGAGCAGAGCGGCTGTGAGCTTGTGAACTGATTTTGAATTTCTTTTCCTGGATAAATGGGTTTAATAAATACATCAATATACGATCCCAGGCACAATTAAAAGCAATCACCAAAGCCAGGAAGTTGGCTGAATTGAGTCAGGTTGGTGCCACTAAACCTCCGAAATCTTCAAGGTTACTGAGAGAGCAGAGCAGCTGTGAGGTGCTGAACCGATTTTGGATTTTTTTTTTCTTTGTGGCTAAATGGGCTTAATACATCAATGTAAGATTCCTGGCACTAATAAAAGTAATCACCAAAGCCAGAAAGCTGGTTGATTCGAGTCAGGTTGGTGCCACTCAACCTCTGAAATCTTCAAGGTTACTGAGACAGCAGAGCGGCTGTCAGTCTGTGAAGACTGTCACTCGCCTCCTGCACTCCTAAATCAGTGTTGTAAGTGTAGCGGAGAAATATCTAAAGTTAGCGAGATACATTGATACGTTATTACCTTCCATTTTAATTTGCTTGCTTGCAATGACTTCACAGTGCTGCAGGACGTAAATCTACT
Source organism: Birgus latro (assembly GCA_018397915.1). Lineage (NCBI taxonomy): Eukaryota > Metazoa > Arthropoda > Malacostraca > Decapoda > Coenobitidae > Birgus > Birgus latro. The sequence goes on along the minus strand of JAGKTI010000206.1, from coordinate 96,040 downwards.
TCACTGGCATTTTAGAAGGTGGCATAGATCTGTGTCGCTAGTACGGTACGGGTTAATGAACCCCCTTAAGATGAAGGCCCAACAAGACATCCTGAATCACTTGTCAAACTCACTAACTCAAAATCTACAACACTCACAATCTGCAGTCTAATTTTCTTTCTCTAGAATGTCATCTGTCTTATCAACCTCATCTTCTTTTGCTCACCAGAACCAACACAACCTCTTAATTGGGTAAAAAAGTTACCCATTTATTTGTTTAGATCACAGCTGTGCAAATCATTTTTTCTTGTAGTATCTGGTGAGAAAAAAAAAAGATGAATAATGAGTTATGTGATTTTTGTATTACTTTAAATTTACCTGGGAAAGACTTGTCTCTTGTTATCTAGGTAAGTGTGGACAGCCTTCTGGATGACAGTAAAGTTCTGAAGGCAGGTGGCAACATCAGCAAGAGAGGTGGCATCTCCAGCCACATCCAGCAACTGGGCCACTGACACCGTTGCCTCCATCACTGCACGCCATTTACGGTCAAGATCCTGTGGATGTGATAAACTAAAAGAGACACAATCCAACAGAAAATGAGCACATTGGGATCAGGGGAATCATGATTAAATGATATAAAAATTTTGTCCTTATGTCCAAAATCACCATAAGCAGGAGAAGGGTGCTTTCCTGCATCCCTCTCCAGCATCTACCACATAGTGAAGAATCAAATTAGGTAATCACCTCAGGCATGTAAAGAAGACAAGTTTGTTACCCAACACATGAAAAGGTATGTATCTGAGATACACTGCAGTGCTTTTATAATATCAGATTTGTTAGACTGAGGAGAAAAGTGTCATTCACTCTACAGGATGCCTTTAACTAACTACAGTACTGTAGTAACCATAATTAACATTCAAAAGGATGAGAAAGTGCAAAGATACAGAGGTACTACTGGATTGTTAACAAAGAGAAAATGGCATGTGCCGACCTTAGATCTACATGCATTACTTGAGAACTGATCAGGAATACAGCAAGGTGGAGGAGTATAGTTGGATGTAACTGTCTGACCCATATTACATGGAAGCCTAAAAATAATGATATTACCAAGAATACTCATTCCACTATTTCAGCTGCCAGAAGTAAAATAGGCATTCGTTTCAATATACACAACATCTGTGCCTTCAAAAACCAAACTATGATTATAAAATAATTTTCTTGGGCATCTCTAATGATGAATTTGTTATGAAAATGAACCTGCTTACATTTACAACACAACCCTGCATACATGCCTTGCAGACGAAAGTGGCAGGCACAGCCACTTTGATGGGGGGGGAAAAAATGTCCGGACTGGTCTCAACGTGTATGCTACTCGAGTTTCCTAGCTTGGGGTCATCATTTATCAAAATGAAAATTCTGTTATGACAATAACTAATCAACAGTGATCCCCTCACAACACAGTCAGAGCTAATACAGTACCAGAAAAAGTCTGTGTTCATCTGGCAGCTGAAGAGGTAAGTCTGGGGTAGAGAATACTGGTGTCAGGTCTACCCATAATGTCTGAAACTGGAAATTAAATTATTAGTAAGAATCAAATAATCTACTAGGCAGAGTACAGTAGTTGGAACTAGATGGAGCTAAGCTTCTGTAAAAGGCTGCATAGTACTGACATATCCTTATTTTATTATCATCATCATCATCATCATCAATTCCTTGTTCCTGTAAACTCTTCAATAAGGGTGGACCATTACAGAACTGCCTATTGCCTGCTTTTGTCCACACATACCTCTCTCATACACTCTTCTTCTTCCTTTTTTCTCACCAGCATACTGCTCCACTCTGGTCAGCCTCTTCAAATATTACCCTAGACCTCATGCATTTTTTGACCAATGTATATCCCAATCATCTCATATGTATTCCTTTTTATCTATTCAGTAATTGCACATCTCACACTTATCTCCTTCTTTTCCATCATAAATATTAGTCAATTTCTCTGGTACACCATCCATCATCCTTATGCACAAAGCTGTTCTAAAAAAGGATAACTTCTACAGCTTGTAACTAAGGAAGTTCTCCACTCACTTCCCAGGTTTCACTTCATGATGATATGAGCACTGAAATTAAAACACTCGTGCACAGTCTTTTAACTTCCATACTTTCCATCCTTGGACGAGATTATCATCCTTTTACAGCTTATTTCATGCAACCCAGTGACAGAGAAAAAAGAGAGTGTTATGGCTCTGTAGCTTTTGCAAAGTACTTCTTTTTGATTAGCATCATATTCAATCTATTGCTATACCTCAGCATTCAAGATTTTTTTCTTTTTCAAATAACAGAACAGTGGAAGGAAAAACAAAGGAATAAAACAAACAGTTGATACACCAGATTACAGATGTCCTCCATTCATTAAAAATCTGTAACAGTTGGACTTGAGCAGCTATAGGTTGAAGTTTGGGGGGAAACAACTCTGGGGAAGTGAGTTCCAAAGAGATACAGTTTGGTGAATAAAAGATTTCTGATAGGAGGAAGTTCTGCAATATGGCAGTGTGACAGTCCTGTCATAAGTGCTACCAGATGCCCGTGTAGCAAAGGGGAAGGCATGGAGAAGTGGCACAATGAATGCAACCTCATCTGAGCATTTGCCATAAACGTATCTGTAAAATAATGCAAGAGAGGTAACATTCCTTCTTACGTGTAGAGGAGGTAGTTTATTGGTCCATCCATCCATCCATCATCCAATTCCACGTTGCCCCATGAGGACCGTAGGAGCCCGGGGCTAGGCAAGTTGGTCCTGACATTTAAGATGAGAGTGACCAGCCTCACTCATCCCTGAGTGGCATTACATAAGCAATAAACCCCACCCACTCCTTGGATATAAACCTTCACCGGCTCAATCGGACTGGAACACCATAATTACCCACTAAACCACCAGGCACCATAATTTGGTTGTATGGTTACCACCCAGTGTAGTAAATGGTTTCCTAGTGTACAGGAAACTGTTTAGCTTGTCAACAACTCAGTGTAGAGTCACCCATAGGCAGAAGGAAGAGGAATGAATGGAGGAAAGAAAGACAGAAAAGGGAGTATAAAGTCACCCGTAGGCAGAAGGACGAGAAAAGAGTGAGGTAAAGAAAGATAGTAGAGGGAGGAAGGAAAGAAGGAAGAAGCAGAGGAAAGGGCAGACACCCGAGAGCAGCACTACATCGAGCGAGTGGATGGTAAGCGCCCCCATGACCAGCAGGATATTAGCAACTCTAACAGCTTTGCTCTGAATTTTTCCAAGTTGTTTTAGTGCAACCTCTCCACATCCATTTCACAAGGGTGAGCAATACACCAGCTAAGAGTACACATGACTCTTATAAACTAAAGTATTGTTAACTGCTCGGCAGTGAAGAAGCTATGAACTCTGTATAATAATCAAAGTTTCTTTGAGGCGGTTTTGGTAAGTGACCTGACAGGAGAGGTCCAGATGAGGGCACTGTTAATTGAAACACCGAGAATTTCAATACTTTTGGAGATAGGAATATTAGTAGCAGGTAATATAGCAATCTGGCAATATCTGTCTATTAGTAAATTGCATATACTGTACAGTACAGTATTTGGTTTTACTAGCATTAAATGAGACAAGGTTATTTTGTCCCCATTCAGTGATCCCGGATAAGTCTTGATTAATGGAGATGGCTGTAGTGAGTTGTGAGTTAGAGATATTAAACTTTGTGAATAGTTGTTTAAGTGTGAAAGAACTGTGAAGTGATGAGTCATCTACTTATGAATGGATAGGATTATGGGTGACAGATAAGAGATCATTAATATGAATTAGGAATAGGGTTGGAACCAAAACTGAACCTTGTGGCATCCCAACATTAACTGAGTGGAAATTGGAATATACGTCATCTACTTTTACTCTTATCTTTCTGTCGTTGAGATGTGGGGAAATCAGAGGAACAAAAGACATTAGTCCACAGCAAGGGAGTATGGATAGCAGAGAACGGTGCCACACTCCGTCAAAAGCTTTAGAAATATCAAGGGCTACTGTATGAGTTTCTCCATGTTGGTCAATTGATTGATGGATGGTGTAAGTCAGGAGATTGAGTATACTGTATATATAAATCAATAGTGGATCTTCCGTGGTGAAAACCATACTGTTTATAGCTAATTAAGTTGTTGGATTCAAGATGTTGAACTATGTGCTTATTCTTTACAATTTCAAATACTTTACCCAAGAGACAACATGATAGCTATTGGTCCGTAATCAGAATGATCAGAGGAACTTCCTTTCATTGGAATTGGGTGGATATTCGCTTCTTTCCATGAAATAAGATATGAAGAAGTACGTATGCATATTAAGAATAATTTAGCTAGAACAGAAGAAAGTTCTGGGGAGAACTTTTTCAAAACAATTGGAGGAATTCCATCTGGACCAAAAACTTTGTTGGCTGGTAAATTGTCTACATTGGATTTTACGTATCGAGTCTCTATTTTAAGTAGAGCAATTTCAGGAGAGTCAAGTTCTAAAGCCGCGGCACGTGACTCTGAGGTTGTTATTCTCGTGACCTGGTAACCTACCCTTCAAAAGTGCATCTGATTTTGTGTATAATATGAGAGGCGTGTGATTTGTGTATAATATAATTTTTGAAGACTCCAACATGCTTGCACGTGTCGGCCTCGGTTGCCTAATGGCGGTTCTCCATGTTGCTTGATCTATGGCAGCCTCCCTGTTCAGTCCCTTAACCCTGAGGTCACTCTTAATGATCTCATCTCAGGTCTTCCTCGGTCTACCCCTCGCAACCCCACCCCCAATATTAACACTTCTCACCTTCTGCACCCAATTATCATCCCCTATCCTCTCCACATGCCCTAACCATCTCAGTCTACCTCTCCTCATCACAACACCAATACACTCCAGTCCCATCCTACCTCTCAACTCTTCCATCGTAAACACAGCCTCCCCCAGGCCTTGCACTCAGGGATGCACTGCACATCCACCTAATCGTTGTCATTTCTGTACATTTGAGCCTGTGACTATCCTCTTCCTTTACTGCCCAGGTCTCACTACCATACAGGATCACACTCCTAACACAGGCTACATACAAAGACCCCTTAGCATGTAGGGAGAGTCCTCTCAATGTCAGGAGAGGCAACAGCTCCCTGAACTTCTTCCAACCACTTCTCACCCTAGCCACAGAGCTAGCTCCAGCCCCACCTCCAGCACATATGTCTCCCAAATAACAAAACTCTTCCACACACTCAAGAGACTCACCAGCAAGTTCAATCCTTTCAAACCTGACAATCTCCACCTGCTCTCCCTGACACGCCGCACATGTAAAATCAGCATTATCTCACAGTCTACCTCTAATACCACTACATCTCTTGTGCACCCATTTATCACAAACACTGCACAAGATGGCATTACTTCCCACGCCTTTGTGGCAAATTGCACATGGCCACTCTCCCTCTTCTTTACCTGTACCACTACCAACCCTAGATATCATCACTTCTGTTTTATCTGCATTTACCCTTAAACCCCTTGTGCCCCATACCATCTCTCCACTTCTTAAATCTTTCCTCCACCTCCTTTTCATTCTCTGCAGTCAACACCAAATCATCAGCATACAACATCTCCCACGGGAGTCCATTTCTGAAGTCACGTGAGAGGGCACACCGACATTCACGGAAAACTCATCACTCAAATCTCCATTCACTCTACCTGGGTGCGAGCACCCACATACATGGCCATAACCAGCCACTCCTCCAACCCAAGCTTTGTCATTGCCCACTTCACCACCTATCTAGGGACTCTGTCAAAGACCTTTTCCAAATCAACAAAAACAAAGTACAGTTCCCTTTTCTTTCCAATATATTTTTCCTGAAGCTGTCGAACAATGAATATGGCATCAGTGGTTCCCCTGCCTGGCATAAACCCATACTGCATCTCATCAATATTCACTCTTTCTCAAATCATACCTTCTAGAGCTCTATCCATTACCTTCATTATCTGATCTAAAAGCTTTATACCTCTATAATTTCCTCTTTCCAGGGCATCACCCTTCCCTTTGTGCACATGTACAGTTACACACCTCAGCCAATCATCTGGGACAACACACTCATATATAATCGTATTTATCAGGTCAGTGACGAACCTCACCCCTACATTTCCTGAGGCCTTCAACATTTCGGCAGTCAACCCAGACACACCTGCTGCCTTCCCCACCCACATCCTGCCAATTGCCTCACTCACAGTAGCAGCGACAATCAAAGGCCAAAGGCCAAACAGTGGATCTGCTGGCTCCAAACCTTCCCTGTCCCAGTCAAACTCCTCATTCAACAGCCAGCTATAATGCTCTCTCCATGCATCCTTACTGTTCACCACTACCCTTCCTTCATCATTCTTCACACACTGCACATGTGTAATATCCCGATTATCCCTATTCACCTGATTTGCCACCTTAAATATCATATTTTTCCTTACCATATGATTTAGGTTATCAAGTAAAAGTCTCTGTGACTCAAACTTTGCCCCGTATACCTCTCTTCTAGCCTATGCATGGCAGCCAAGTATTCCTCCTTGTTTCCACCCTTCTTCCATTCCCAGAAAAGCCTTCTTTTCTCCTTAACTGCAGCTTCTACATCCTCATCCCACCACCAAATTACTTTACGTCTTGGTGGGCCTCTTGTCTAACTGCATATTGCATCAGTAACTCTCAAAAGGTTGTTTTTGAGGACTCTATACTGTTCATTCATGCCTCCATCCATGGCTCCCTGTTCAGCCACCACTCTCCTCATCTCACTTTAGAAGGCATCCCCTACTGCTTGGCTTTCCAGCTTCCATATTTTCCTCCTACAGTAGGTACATATGTCCTCTTTTTCATCACTTTTTCTTTAAGCACCACGTCACAAATCAATAGTTTGTGCTGCTGCGCACACTCCTTGCTTCCTATAACTTGAACATCCCTCACTAACCTCCTATCAGTCCTCCTGACCAGAATCTAATCTATCTGACTGCTATTTCCCCCAGACTCGTATGTAATCAACCTACTCTTTCTTTTCGTAAAATGTGTGTTGCATACAATCATATTCATTGCCTCCCCAAACTCGAGTATTCTTTCCCCTTCCGCATTACTTATACCATATGCGCATCCCTCATGTACTCCTTCATAACACTGAGCTGCCTCACCTACATAACCATTTAAGTCCCTTCCCAAAACCACTATCTCTTCATCCCCCATACCACCTACTAAACGTATTAAGTCATCCCAAAATCTATCCTTCTGTACCTCATCCAATATAATATGTTCATGTATAATATGTTCGTGTACAATAATATTCGTGTATAATATATTCGTGCATAATAATATGATTCGTGTATAATATGATACGAAACTGGACGCACTTTTGAATGGTAGGTTGCCAAGGTACAATAATGACAACCTCAGAGTCGTGCACTGCGACTATAGTACTGGGACGTTCAGGATGACTTCCTGTAATGTAGAATTTCTGGCAAGTGTACTGGCAAGGATGGCAATTTTAGGAGAAGACGAAGTGAACAGAGCATAGTTCTTCACAACAGCATATACTGTAGTACTTTACGTAGTGATCATCTAAACCTACACCATCTATACACATAATTGATTACAAGTATGGAAAGCTAAGGATATCCCCACTTCTGCCTCTTATTTACAGCACTTTGTCGACTTTACTAAGTCAAGAAAAAGGTTTCTCCTTCTTCACTTTCCACCTTTGTCTACTTCATCTGCTGGTTCAAGATACTGTTCAATGAAGTACAATAAATCATTCAAGAATATGTACTGATTTTAATACTGTAATTAACTACTTCACTGGGCAGTATAAAATCAACACTAATGTACCTATGTTTGCAATACAATAGCTCACCTTATACCATACTGAAAGTGTCTCTTGGGCTGTTCGCAAAATGGCTTCCCATTCCTTTACATCATCTGCTGGAGAACACAATTATGAAGAATGCAGGAGGATATCAGAGACTGATACTTAAATATAAAATAATGTACAGGTGCTAAATTTAACTTTACTAGTAAAAAAAAAGTTCAGAAGTAGTTTTAGAAGCACAACTATATTGGTGTTCTACACTAATACATGTATGTGGTGAAAAATACACTAATAACTCCTCACTCTCTGACTCCATGTAAGCAAGATACAGAATAATGTGATTACAGATGTAAAGTAATTTACACTGTATACTGAATACAAGGCCCAAAAAGACAGAGAGAGAGAGAGAGAGAGAGAGAGAGAGAGAGAGAGAGAGAGAGAGAGAGAGAGAGAGAGAGAGAGAGAGAGAGAGAGAGAGAGAGAGAGAGAGAGAGAGAGAGAGAGAGAGAGAGAGAGAAGCTTGACCCTATATCCCTGGAACCAAGAGTGTGCATGGGGAGACAAACAGGTGAACATTGAACATGTTCTAACCTGTCATAGTATGATATGGCTCAATGAAATGATTCAGTACAAGTGGATGCCTGTTCAAGTACAGAAGTACTGTATATATATATGCCCTGGGTTGGAAAATGTAAGGCTCTAAAAGTGAACATGGCTGTCTGTGAAGTAGTTTTAACTCAGAACAAAATCATTGTGCTTGAGTGGCAAATAGGGTGGATGATCAAACATGATGTTTTTCTTAGTTAAAAACTGCTTCACAGACAGTGTAATGTTCACTTTCGGATGGTGACATTTTCTGACTGATAGTAAGTAAACGTCTGTACTTGATCATGTGTCCAGTTGTACTGAGTGAAGTAATAATGTTGAGCCATGTCACACCCATCTGTTTGTCTCCCCACTCCTACTCATGGTGGTAGGTGGTGGTGACCATCATTCACTCATTATGTTGTGCTGTCTACTATTTCCTTCACCTTTCTCATCTGATCTCTGTGTCTGCCCTCTTTTCTTCTTACTTCTCCCTTTCCTTCTTGTCACTTTTTATTACTATGCTTTCCACTTCAGGTGGCTCTGCACTGAGTGACAAGCCTAATGGTATCCTGTAACCCATGAAATCATATATAAAGCTAATGAATTATGGGAGGAATTGAAGCCTACCATGTGCTCCTGTTAACAGGGTGGAGGGACGCAAATGTAACATTCATCCACGAACTAAACATCCACACTTTTCCTCATGCCACAAGGGAACACTGGGTTCACTGCACCGGACGGCCCAGCAGGGGCAACTGCTTGCCTGCGGTAGTAGTAGTTGTTCCCTAGGCAGCCTGGCCGAACAGCCCCGAGTCCCTAAGGATGGCCATGGCCAATACCGGGCTTTCCTACAGAGCTCTCAAGGAGTGTATACTGTATTGTATTGTTGGTGTAGGTGATTGTGTGCAGTGCAGTCTTCCATATGTGCTTAATAGAATGGGGTGCTATGGTGCATCCTGGACAGGCATCAGTGACAGTCATTCAGCCTCTTCTGATAACTTAAGAGGGCTGGATGATGCCCACATCTCAGCCAGGCCAGGTGGACCCTGTCCCCACGAGGCAGATAGGATTCAGAAGGGTGGATATCGGGAGGCTGTGCATGCAGCTGTGTGTTGTCTTTAAGTGACTGAATGGAGCAGCGAATTATTTGAGTATGGATATGCTTCTGGAAGCTGGTCTGAGGCAGGTGGGGGGGAAAGATGACAGTATTTGTGTATGATATCGTGTGCTAGGTGTTGTTTTGGTATTCCTTGGTGTGTGTGGATGTGCTGCCATGTAGTGTAGTGGATGGTGTGGGTTAGTGGAGGCTGTGGCAAGAATTAGGGTGCCTCTCATGGTTAGATGAATCTTGACTTTGAAGACTTTGGTTTCTTGGTGTAGGTGGTCTGTGGGTGTAGTAGCTGTGCAGCCAGTGATTATTTTTAGGGCCTTGTTCTGTATGGTCTGTAGAGTGTTGTAGTGTGCTTTAGTGAGGTTGAAAGGCCAAGCAGGGCTTGCATAATTCATCATTGAACATATATATCATTTGTATACTGTGGTGGTGGTTTCTTTGTTGAGTCCAAGTGTTGTATGGGCAAGTGACCTCAAGGCATTGAGTCTTGGTGTTAATTTATCTTTAATGTTTGTGATGTGTTGTTTAAATGACACTGATGTATTGTATGTTACACCAAGGATTTTGTGTGTGTATGTGTGTGTGTGTGGTAGGGGAGTGTTGTTTATAGTGAGGTGTGGAATGTGACTGTGTTCTGCTGTCCATTTTGTGAGAAGGGTCACTGTAGATTTGGCTGGGGCTATTTTGAGCCTGTTTGTGGTGAACCATTCATTTAGTGTTTGAGGTAAGGTTGGAGGGTGTGTGTGGCTGTGTTTGCATTTTGGTGTGTACATGTAAGTGTTATTTCATCTGCATAGGAAGCTATGTGTATCTGTGGTGTGTAGGGTGTGGATATGTCATGCATGTATATGTTAAAGAGAGTAGAGGACAAAACAGATCCTTGGGGGACACCATTTGTAAGGTTTCTGATGTTTGAAGACTGACTGGCAAATGTTACATGTGCACATCTGCCTGCTAATTAGTTTGCCAGCCATCTTTTTGTGTTATTGTGCATGTTTGTGTCAAATATTTTGTTTGTGAGGTTGTAGTGGGGGATGGCATCAAAAGCTTTGCTAATGTCTAGTGTAACTAGGAATGCTGTGTGGTGGCCAAGCTGAATACATGCCATCAAAAACTCTCTGTGTAAGGTCTGTAAGAAGAATATATATTTTTTTTTTAATGCAAGGAAGAAGGAACCAAAGGCCACAGGCCTGCATACTGTTCCTTCCAAGAAAAAGCAAAAACAATACAATAGAGAGCCAAATTCAAGATTCGTTCAATTCGAGATGCCTGGACACACTGCGTTTGAAAGACTGGAGATCACAGGAAGTAGGATATACAGACATAGGAAGACAGTTCCAGAGTTGACCAGTTGCATAAATGAAGGACTGGGAGTAACGGTTAACTCTTGCATTAGAGAGTTGGACAGAAAAGGGATGAGAGTTTGTTGCTAGACGGGTACTACGTGCCCGTCGTAGAGG
>JAGKTI010000206.1:51988-65352 GCA_018397915.1 Birgus latro | reverse complement strand
GAAGGAAGAGGAAAGAATAAAAGACAGATAGTCAGAAGACGAAGGAAGGAAAGAACTTCTTACCACCTTGCAAAACACACACACACACACACACACACACACACACACACACACACACACATTCTACCATCATCAAAAAAAGTCTTGCACAGTGCAGTGTTTAAACTTTAATTATAAACTAGTTTTTAAAAACTGACCTCAACAGCACAGTCCACTACAGGCTTGAGCTTAGCTGGCCACACAATAACAGAGGCTGTAAGGACCAAGTCTTCAGGAGTCAGATGCACTACATCCAGAATCACCTACAGCAACACCAAAGTAATGTCAGTCACAAAAGTATATGGCAAAACTGGGTTTGGGAGGATACATGTTTACAGGCTGTGTTGGGTATGTTAGATAAAATTCTTGGCTCAGAGTTGTTCTTTGCTATTAATCATGATACATAACCCTCAGAATTATGTGAAATTATGATACTGCAATTACCCTCTGGGTAAACAGTGTACTGTATTCAAGCATGGTGTGTATCACTGTGTCTTACCTCAACAAGAACAACTTTGTTTAATTTGTCAAGCACAGTGAAATTGCAAAAATATGATTGCAATAACTGATAACATTATTACTAACAAATCATTATCAACATTCATTCAAAGTAACATTGCCAGGTGTGCTGGCCATCTTATATCTTGGTACAAGAAAGCTTCTCTCATTTCATTAATTCCAATGTTAATAATTAGTAAATAAGAGCAAAATCACTTGAAAAAAAATTCACAAACAGCTTAACCAAGTGCTCCTATTTCATTTCCTTACAAAGTGGGAAAATGTCATACATTTTAAAAATCTATGGCAATCTGTATTTAGTGTAAAATATAGTTCCACATCTGGCAGGGCAGCTATGGTAACAAGAAAATTATACAAAATGGAAAATGGGGAAAGATGTTGTCAATGTGTGAAACAAAAAGGCTTAAACATCAAGCATAGTTCTGTCTGTCTATTGCTGGATGCCTTAATCCCATAAGGGGTGGCCACAAACAAATCACCTTATGTCACCCTGTCCAATGCCATTTCACTGCCTTGCTCCCACCCTACACCCCTCTTTCTCATATACCTCTCCACTCCATCCCTCCATCTCCTTCTCGGCCTCCCCCTCCCTCTCACCCCCTCCACTTCACTTGCATACACTCTCCTTATTAGTCTCTCGCTCTCCATCCTTTCCACATGGCCAAACCACCTAGGTGTATTTCTTCTAACACTTTCTATTGCATCCACAGCCACACCACAATGCTCCTTCACTTCCTTATTTGTCAGTCTGTCTCTTTCAAGCACTTCACCCTCTAAACATCCACCCATACTCATCACACTACTCAAGCACTTAAATGCACTCACATTTTCCTTTTCCTCCTCATCCAGCCTCATTGTACATTCAATGGCTTCATTTCTCTCAAAGACCTTAACTTTACTCTTCCCTACAATCACCTTTAGATTCTGTTTCTTACACACTCTCCCAAACTCATTCACCAAGCAGTGCAGTTCCCCTTTGTCTTCACATAACAATACAGTATCACCTGCAAACAACAGTACAGGGAGTTTCCAAACACTGCCCTCTCTCATTAGGGTCACTCCAACATCTGCTGCCCTACCTTGTACCTCTTTTATAACCCCATCCATATACAGACTGAACAGCCATGGGGACATGACACATCGCTGTTTCAATCCAACATTTAAACAGACTTGGCACCCTCATACATACTCTTTATGGCATTCAACAACTTCCCATTTTCTCCATATACTCTTAATACACTTGTACTTTCCATATTCCTTGTCTATCTACCCTGTCATATGCTTTTTCCAAATCCACGAAGGCCACATACAACTTCTTTCCCTTCTCTAGAAACTTTTCTACTAAAGACCTAAGAAAGAATATCCGACCTACACAACCTCTTCCCTTCCTAAAACCTCCCTGTTCTTCACCAACTAATTCCTCTGTTATTTCCCTAACTCTGTCAGTAAGTATCCTACCATATACTTTTCCAGTTACACTAGGAAGACAAATGCCTCAATGTTTACCACACACTTTTTTTTTCCCCTTTTTGCTTTGTACAAGGGAACAATTATACCTACCTTCCAATCCTCCAGGACTCTACCTTCCTCCCAGGCCAATCAGCACATCTTCCATATCCTTCTACTACTATCTCTCCCCCATGCTTCAACATTTCACCACACACTCCTTCAATTCCTGGGGCTTTCCCCATTTTGACTTTCTTCATTGCATCCACTACTTCCATCCTACTGATATCTTCCTCTCTTCTCATGTCTCTCCTTCTCCCAGCCATTCCCCAGCCACTTGCATTACTTTCATTCTCTATGTTCAACAATTCCTTAAAGTGTTCTCTCCATCTGCTCACTTTTTCTCCTTTCTCCACTAGCAATTTACCATCTTTATCCTTCACTTCCCGACTAACCTCTCTATCACCCTGTCTAACTCTCTTTACCTCTTTCCAGAACATTTTCTTACATTCCTCCTCATCCACTTACTCCTTACTCTCTTAGTAATCTTTTTCACCTCTCTCTTCCTCTCTACATATAACTCTCTCTTCTGTCTCTCGGCTTCCTAGTTAAGGCATAGTTAAGGCATTCAAAAGCCATAAACATAAAACCATCCATTCATCCATTATCCAATCCTTCTCTGCCATATCAGGGGCATAAAGTCCTTGAACTAGGCTGCTAAGTTCTGATATTTATGGTGAGGGTAACAAGCCTCACTTACCCTCAAGTAGCATTAAGTTAGCAAAAAAAAAAAAAACACCTGTCAAGTATAAACTGTTGGGAGCTCAATCTGGCTGGAGCACCTTAACCTACTGGCCCAACAGATGTCAAAATAAGCATACAGTGTGTAATATGGTACAACCCTGAGTTTCAAAATCATAGCAGCCACATCATCAGCCAGGCGGTGGATGATGATCCGCCGAATATCCTCCACATATTCCATCAGCCGAAATAGCTGTTCAGTTGATTTAGGTGTTTCCTGAATGCGTTGATGGATGGTCTCATATTGATGACTAAGCCTGCAAAAGAGAGAGTAACTAGAATTGTACAAAGGAAGTCTCAAATAAGCAAAAGTTAACCTTCTGAGAGTGGGGGAGAGGGATATTAATTGCCATCCCAACCTAAACTCCCACCAGAGCTAGGCAGAGGTAGGATCCACAAACTAAGACAAAAGACTTAACACAAAATTACCAGAGGTTTAAACGCAATTATCAAATAACATGCTCTGTGAAACAGACTTCACAATCATCCATACACATTTAAAGTCTTTGATATCCTAGCTCCACCTCAAATGCATAACCATATATGCTTATCTTTAACCACCATCACCATGGTCTTGCTCCCTTCTGAGTACCCCTCAACAAGGGATGACCATGACAGAACTGCTTCCTGGCTATTTTGCCCTCACATAGATTCTCTCTCTCCCTCTCTCTCTCATCAGTATACTGCTCAACTCTTATCTTGTACACCATATAAGGTCTGCCGTTTTCAACATTACTCTCAATTTCAGTTTCAGAGCCATCTTTAGGTACTCTGTACATGTGCATCCTTTGAGTCTGTCCATACCATCTTATATATACAGCTCTCAGCTAAACAACCATATACAGCTCTCAGTTAAACAACCAGTGTGTCTTGGCATATTAACCCGCCGAGTCCCACCAACGTACGATGCACGTCGCTACTTTTCTCTGCGGACAGACCCAACGACGTGCATCGTACGTCACTCAATTGCAAGGCCCATTGTGTGCACATTTTTCGACATTCGCGGGTGATTTTTGGTAGGCATATGTGGGAGACCTTCCTCTACCTGCTGTCAAGTGGGGATACTGCCTGGCCCCACCCAACCCCCCTCCCCCCTTCCCTCCACACTGGGCAATTCACCTGTTAGCTGTAACATGGCCAGTAAAGGTATGTTGCCCCATGGTCTCTCCAATGACGAAATTCACGGTGGAAGTGATTCCTAAGGTGGAGGACAATGAAACAAAGAAGCTAGAGGTAGAAACAAACAAAAGTGATGAGGTGGTAATGTCGTAAAGGAAGGTGCCATCTACTGGGGTTTTGGGTGAGTGAACAATGCTTATAAACGCCTATAATACTGTGTGAAAACCAATATAGACTTGTACTACACATAAATTCGTACCAAATAAATGAAATAAATACGTAATTTAAAGTGGCTTGAATTAGTTAACCCTTCCATAGTTCATTTTCTTTAGCCAGGTACCTCAGCTGAAAAAGAAGGAAAACTTAAGGTTGAGTGACACCTGTATCAACATTTCTAACTTCAGGAGCGCGATTTCTCTATGAATTTTTGATGTTTCTCACCAAAAGCGAAGGTTTCAGCCAAAAAACAAAAAGTCGAAAATCGGTCGGGACCTGGGGGTTGGCTGGGTAAAAAAACGGTCGGGACTGGACGGGTTAACAAGCCATTAGAGCACCATGTGTTCCCTCAAAGAGACACAAGTACAATACAGATTTACCTGACAGATGTGGAAGTTTAAGACTCCAGTATCTACTCTGCAACAATCAACATGAAAACAGTGGCATGTGTAAACCAAGAAGGGACACCATACTCCTCATCTCTTATATCAAGAACAGAAACCTTATCATAAGGGTGCCAAGATGAAATGCATTTCTGTCAACTTCACACATACTAGAGATGTCCAACCTCTGGTCTGATGGTCCTTGCCATGCCAAAAGGTCACTTAGAACTTTAAATACTACCAAACACAAACAAGTCATAAACTGGGTCCCACCAGTACTTGAGTATCTTCATGTGCTGACCTAAAAGCCAGTACTCTTCACACAGTATAGTGAACAATGACTTACCCTTGTATTGTCTCCCTGTGGTCTGCTATTAGCCTGTCCCTCAACACAGACACAAAGCATGATGACACTGACAGTAAACTTTGTCGCAGGTATTTATACTCCAACCTGAAATGATGAGAGGAAAATTTTGTGCCCAGTAAATATCATCATTCTAACCCAATATCCCAGTAATGTACTTCAGTGGGACCTGTGGGATCCAGATATATGGAGTTAATATTAAACTCATATGCATGAAATATCGGCATACCCAGTGAAATCAACCTAATCAGCCTTGCATCTATATTCCTATATTTCAGGACTTAACCCTGCCGCCTTGGGGGTGTGTTTTTTTGGCTGGATGTCCCACACATGGGGGTTTTGAGGTATACTGTATAAATAAAAAATTTTTGATAAAATATTCCACACCAAAATATAGACCATAATTTTCTGAGTAAAATGATATCTAACTTAATGTAAAACAAAAATATAATTACAGTAGTCCCTCATTTTTCCAGCCACTCAGTATCCAGATCTGTTCATTATCCGGAGCTGGTCCTTGGCTCTATTAAACCATTATCCGAATTTACTTGCTATTATCCGGAAATAAAAGTCCCTGAGAACTTCGGCTGGCCAGTTGACATGTTCAAACATTCAGTATCGTGGCCGCTGGGCTTCAGCCATGAACGGGAAGTAGTCCATAACTCATAACCAGAGCTAAAATGTCCATCCGGCCCTGTATTGAATGGTCAAAGCCATGCACTCGTCCAATCACTCCCAACGAACCTCCAGAATCCGCAAGCGGTGTCAAAACGTCCGTATGCACCCCCACCGAATGTCCAATGTCGCGTGGTCACCAGACTAAGTCATTCCCAACTGCCACCACCATCGAACACAGACCACAAGCCGCGAGTACATGTTCGGTGACAGCGGCCGCCCGCCTCTCTACCAAACATCGAAAGTCCCCCGGTCACCGTAAGTTGTGTTTGCATATGACCACTCGGCATCTAACAGACCGCAAGCCAGAAGTAAATGTATGGTAAAAGCGCCCGTCCACCTGTTGACAGAAGAGGGAGAATCCTGCCCACAGCCTTGCTTCACCCCTCATTCCATCCCTCGTCCATACCCTCCCGGCTCCCGCCTCACTCCCTGCAGTCCGTGGTGATAACACTGACTTGTGAGTTTTCACAGTTTTTTTTGCAATTTATTCGACTACTACTGGTTGTATCAAAATCCCGCAAAATCCACGAGAAAGCTCATGAAGTTCTACATCTAGAAATATGCTTAACTCTTGGAAGATGCTGGCAAAATTTTTCACTAGGATGATGGGAAGTTATATGAAGGCAAGTTTTACTCCTGAAGACTTTATTCTCACAGCATTTGTATACCATTACTTATCAGTTTTATGTGTTTTTATTAGCTTATCTTATAAACACCAGGGAAGATGATGGTATACCACTTGTACCAATATAACCAATATCCGTTGGCATATTTGGCTGTGGAATTTTTTTTGAGCCCCAGGAGCAATCACTCGTCACAGATAACTGATTTTCAAGCCGTCTTCAGGTTTTTTGTGGATTTTTGTTGGTTATGCATTGTTTTCTAGATGTTTAGCATTAATATGGATAATCCTCTTAGTATGGCAGAATGACTGGAAAACAGTGTCAAAATTAGGAGGGGTACTGAACTTACAGTAGTGTATAGGTCGTTTTTTGGTTTTCGTTGTTTTTTTCATGGTTTTCTTGTTGTTTAGTGTTACTCTGGATATTCCTATGAGTGTTTTGATGTCTAAGTATGGCAGATTGACATGAAAACAGTACATACAGTAGTGTGTAGGTAGGGTGTTTTTTGGTCTTCAGTGCTTTCTTTTGCATGGTTTTCTTGATGTTGAAAATTATTTTGGATAATCTTATGTATGTTTTGATGTCAAAATATGGCAGAATGACCAGAAAACACTGCCAAAATAAGGAGGAGTACTGTATATACAGTAGTGTTTAGGTAGGGTGTTTTTTGGTTTTCAGTGGTTTTTCTGCATGGCTTTCTTGGTCTTCAGCATTACTTCGGATATTCCTTTGTGTGTTTAGATGTCTAAATATGCCTGAATGACCAGAAAACACAGCCAGATTAAGCACAGGTACTGTACAAATAGGTTAGGTATTGATTGGAGATTGGGTATAGGTAGGGTCTGGGTATGGTAGGGGAATAGTGTTCATCATCCGGATGTTGCCACTACCCTGACATGCCTTTGGCTCTGTCATGTCCGGATAAATGAGGGATTACTGTACCTGTTTTTTGAGCTGTCAAAAACTGTGATGTTGGAGCTCTTTCACTGTCAGATGTATGCCATTTGGTATAATGATAAACTCAGAGCTGTTCTTTTTTTTTCTTTGATAATAGCACCCTCATTTCTTTGATAATAGCACCCTCATTTTTACTCTCACATTCATCTGACATCATATCTGAGTCATCAGACATTACTTCCATCAAATCCAAGTAGTAATTAGAGCAGCCAGAGGCTGCTGCAGCAGTGGAAACATCTTGTTCCTCACTCTTCGACATACTCCTGGTAAGTAATGAAAATAATAGACAATAAAACAGTCCTCCTGTGATAGCAACACCTCAGTATTGCCACCTCCTGAGATGTGAACCATTATTAGGGCCCCCAGTACTGGTGCACAAATATAAAAAGTCAAGATTGGAAGATGAATGAATGAATGAAAAAGAACACGTATATGTGCTACCCAATGACTACGGACATTTTTTTGTAGCACTTATACATGACACCCAGTGCGAAAGGGTTAAGATTCAGTTCAACCCACCACAAGATACCATCCACAAGTAACCTTATCCACATTAAGTCCACCACATGATATCATCCACAAGTAGCCTCATCCACATTAAGTGTCCACCACATGATATCATCCACAAGTAGCCTCATCCACATTAAGTCCACCACATGATATCATCCACAAATAGCCTCATCTACATTAAGCCATGCTCAACATTAACAGAAAAGAATCACTCAAGACAAATGAATTAAGAATGTGGTGTATATTTTGTCACTGGCATCATGTTTTACACCTTACCTGTTTACACCTATCCTTTTTTTTAACTTCTTTACTTCCCTAGCAATTCTTGAACACCTCATTTTCTGATTTATCAACTCTTTTACAGTCAAGTTGCCTAAGGCGCTGTTAATTGGTTCTGGACCATGCCTGTGCCATAGAAAACCGTGTCATACAAATAACTAAACCTATGGGAAAAATGAAATTTGGTTCTGGATGTTCACCCATAAGTCCCCCTTTTCACCCCACTTTTCCCCATTTTTCCCCACTTTACACATGCACACAATCAAGTAATCAGTCAATGCATGTATAACACACAAATTAAACACTAAACAATAAATAATAAAGGGCTTTAAGGGCATAAAATAATGTATGTACCTGACTCCGACAACGATTGTGCCAAAGTGGAAGGGGTAGGGTTGGGGGTTCCAAGGCAAGAGGCAGGCTACTGGCTGCCAGCTTGAGGCGAGGCTGGTGGTGCCTCATGCTGCAGCTGGGTAAGGCTGTCTCCCTCCATTTCAGCCTCCTGAAGGAACCCCTTGAAGTCTGCCTCTGACATGACTGAGAAGTTGTCGTCGTCATATGCGTGGGATGGATCAGCCTATGGTTCAGGCTCTGGTGGTGGCAGTGGTTGTGAGACTTGGGAAAAGTAGCGTGTGATCACCTCCTGTCGGCGCTCATTGAATCTTCCATTATGGAGGTCCTTGTAGGGTGCTGCTGCCTTTTCAATAAAGATAACAAAATTACAAGACTTCCCAACATCTCCATCCCATTCATGGACTTGTTCCTTGAGCATGTCCACTGCTAATAACAAATCAACTCAAGTTTTTCATTGTTGGTTCCTGCCTCACTGCCACAGTCTCACTGTCAGCTTGTCTGTCACTTCCACTGTCCACTGGAGCATCTCCCTCGATGACTTCATCCACCACAGCTTCAAAAGAGTCAGTGCCACAGTTACCCACGTCCACCACGTCGTCTGCTGTTACCTCAGAACAGCCAGGAACTTGAACCTCCTGCAGTTGTTGCATCATGTCCTGTGCCCCACCAAGAGCAACAGGTGTCAAAGCACGGAGGTTAGGCAGGAGAAGGCACCAAGTGTGGATGATGGTGGCCTGGTTTAATTTGCCCCAAGCCCTAAGTAGACGGTCGATGGAGTCCTTAATAGTGTACCGACGCCAGAATTCCACAACACTTTCCACATCCCTTGGTGTGGTGGGGTCTGACTGAAAAGCATCACCCTCATCGTCACTACCTGCATCTTCCTCAGCACTGCTGCCAGGTGTAGGAGCAGATCTCCTGCAGCTCCTGAACCTCAGATGCATCACTGGTAACTGCACCCAGGAACTTGTGGTACATGTACTGGCTGTACATGAGCTTGGTGTTAGCAATAATTTCCTGGTCCAGGGCCAACAGGAGAGAGGCGGTGTTGGGTGGAAAGAAGACGAGCTTTACTTGTGGGTGGCGGGAGGCCAGGGGCTGGGGGTGGCATGGGGCATTGTCCAGCAAGAGGAGCACCTTGAAAGTGACACCATGCTTCTTATAGTGCTGCTTTGCATCCTTGACAAATAAATCAAACCACTCTACCTCCAGGTTTGACGTCGCCCATGCCTTCGCCTGCTGTCCCCAGTAAACATCAGACTCCGACATATCACGAAGGTTTCTGAAGGCCTGGGACTTCTTAGCTTTGTGGATGACGAAGGGCTTCATTTTAAAATTACTGGCACTGTTGGTGCACAAAATAATGGTGTACCAAGATTTGTCTGCCTTCCTTCCCCTTGCCTGCCACTGCTGCTTCGAGATGTAGGTGGTAGATGGCAGACATTTCCACTGCATCCTGGTCTCATCCATACTGAAGATCGTCAGGTTGTTGTAACTTTCCTCTGTGACCTCATCTTGAAGGAGAGCAGGGAAACTGGCAGCAGCGGCGGTGTCTGCAGAGGCACGTTCACCAGTGAGGGGAACTTTCTTTAGGTTCTTCCTCTTCAAAAATCTCTGGAACCATCCTGGGCTGGCTTGGAATGGCTTGGACTGGTTCAGGCTAAGGCGGCAACAGGTGACACTGAAATTTCCTGACCTTATCTCTGAGCATAGGTCCACCAACAGGTATGTTCTTCCTCCCCTGCTGCAGTATGAACATGTGCAGGCACCTCTCTGCCCACAGAAGAGCTTTGTCCTTGCACCTAAAACATCTGTCGATGCTCCCAGTCCCGTAAGCCTTAACACATTTCAAATTTTATCCTTGTTCTTGTAGATGGTACGAATGCTGGATTCGTTGACGTTATAGGACCTGGCGATACTAGCCTTCTTTTCTCCTTTCTCGATCCGCTTAATAACATCCAACTTCTGGTCGAACCTTAATGACCATATCTTATTTGAAGTGCTCCTAAGGGTGGCAGGTTTCGTGGGGTTCCTGTCTGCCATTTCTATGGTACACTACGTAACAGTAGGCACAAAAAACAGGAGGATTATCAGATAACAAGCGGTCTGGCTACACAGTGAGCAGGGTTTGAATGGCAGGCGAGAGCTGAGGTTTGCTTTCCAACCGCCAGAGGAATTTGCCCGCACGTTTCAAACCTAGCCGCACCCGCGCCATAGGTATAGTTTATACCTTGCCGCACCCGCGCCATAGGTATAGTTTATACCTTGCCGCACCCGCGCCATAGGTATAGTTTATACCTTGCCGCACCCGCGCCATAGGTATAGTTTATAAGTGTGGTTCGTTTTGGGGGGTCTGGCACCTTGCCATGTCATAGAAAACCGTGCCAAAGAAGCACGCACCATAGGCGACTTGACTGTACTTCCTAAACATGAATACAGTGTACCTTGCTTTCTGACACATTCACTTACCATACCATATAGTCACCTTCCTTCTTGGCCTTCCACACCTGTCTGTACCTTTAGCCTTCCTTACGTTTAAATACAACATCTCAGGACACACTCCAAATGTGTCATGTATTTTAAACTGAAAAATTCCCAAGTGGTAGCAGGACTGAGATTTGCCAAAACAGAAGGAAAAGGTGGCTTTCTTGTAAGTGTAATCTGAATATAGGACTGGAGTCAGTGTGGATAATAGCAGCCTACCAAGGCAGCCTGGCAACATTGTTTAGTAACCCATAAAATGAAACATCCTTTCCAAAAAATGCTTCAGACAATTGCTACAAACTCTCTGGAAATTGAGACAAATTTTACAAGTTCTGTGGGTAAAATGGCTTGATATGGTGTCAGGTGGTTATCAGTATGTAATATGATGATACACAGGCACTGAATAAAGTACCTCCAAGGGAAATGGACAGATTCTATAAAACTATGTACTTTATTGCTCTACATATTTGAATGCAGTATTCAAACATTTTCACTGGCCATGCTATGGTAGACTGACCCGGAACTTGGTAGAACCATACTTTAAGTCATTCATTCATTTATCATCCAATCCTACGTTGCCCCAAGAGGAGTGTAGGAGCCCGGGATTAGGCAAGTTGGTCCTGACGTTTAAGATAAGAGTGACCTGCCTCACTCATCCCTGAGTGGCATTATGTGAGCAGTAAACCCCAACCATCCCTTGGATATAAACCTTCACCGGCTCAATCCAGTTGGAGCACCATAATTACCCACTAAACCACCAGGTGCCAAAATTTGGTTATATGGTTACCATCCAGCATAGCAAATGGTTTCCTGGTGTACAGGAAACTATTTGGCTTGTCACTCTGTAGAGTCACCCACAGGCAGAAGGGAGAGGAGAGAATGAAGGAAAGAAAGACAGAAGAGGAAGTGTAGTCACCCATATGCAGAAGGACGAGCCATGCTTTAAAATATGCTTTTTTCTCATTACACTTAAAACTGTGATGAAAATAAAACTAAATATTCCTGTTTTTCCTAATACATATCATGAAACATAATTCCATTTTGACAGAACTCATTATGAGGGATACAGTGTTCACCTAATAAGTGGTACTGTACACTCAAATATATTCATCTTCATATCAAGATTAATGCTGGCTCTGTTCAACAGTTAAACAGAACATATGATCAAGAAAATAAAATAAAGTTATGTGAATTCCCACCTGAACACATGGAGTAGTGCAGATGTAGGGACAAGACTGGCTTGTTCCACATATGAAGAGTAGTGAAGAACCTGGCCAGCATACTCCTCCAGCTGAGCATCCTGTTGTAGAAATTCATCTACTTCACTCCTTACCCCCCCACTCAGCACTTTCCACCACTCTTTACCTGGATGTGACCAGCAATTGATGCAATATATGTAGTTATGCATACTGTACATATCAAAATGGGCTCCCAGTGTTCAAATGGAAGCCATTTTCATTTACAAAGAAAAACTCAGAAATGCCAATTGCTCACAAAAATTCAATGAATAGTCCTCAGCATGCAACTTAATAAGCAACCCAGTCTATTTTTTTTTTTTCCAACTCTGGGCATAGGCTTCACAGCCTGCTATCAAGGCCCAGCAGTTCTCCTACATACGATACACCTCTACATGTCTCAAACTATTATTTACAAAACCATTTATTTCATTTATAGGTAGAAAACATTTGTTGTTCCTACAAAGAAAATTCAAAAGACATTCTGATCAGTTAATGGAGATGACCTTAAACGAGCTGTTTGGGTCCTGCTTAACCAAGATAAGGTAATGTCTAGTTCTATTTTTTCTGTTACCAGTACATGTGAGCCTAGTTGTTGTTTTTGTTATGGCCTCAAGCTCATAAGAAATGCGAGCCCAGTGGATTGCAGGTTTAAGATACCCTTCTCCTGCAGTCTACCATCCTCCTTTTGGGGTACAGGGAGGTAGTTGGGGAACATTTGTATAACCTGGCAGTGGAGTGACCTGGTTGTATTGGTGGCATCAGACGAAGGTGTCCCTCTCCAGCACCATATGAACCTAAAAATAAGTCAACATGCACTTACTTATCTGATCTAAGAACTCAGCTGCCTTGGTAAAGCGCTGATGTATGGTTTCAGCCAGAGTGGTATGGAACGTCTCCCACTGAGGCTCTGAAAGGGTCACCACCAGTGTCTCCCGTCGCGGCTGTAAAGGACGAAGAGGGGGAGGCACTTCCTCCCCACCTGCAGGTGGTGCCTCAGCTACTCGCACTCGCCACCTGGGAACCTTAGGGGGCTGTGGCTCATCCCAGGTGCCACGGTACAGTTGCACACACTCGTCCAGCTGCAAAGTGAAAATGTATATTCAAACTATTGTTTATCTTTGTAGTATACCAGTAAGTGATGAGTATTCTGGGTACAAAACTTAACCAATGCAAATGTTTATTTCTTACCAAGTAAAAGAATGCTTTTTCAATCTTATGCTCCTCTTCTGAGGTCATCATCATCATCATCATGACCCTTTGTCTCACTTAAGAATAGGGTGAGGTAAACCTAAGGCTAATATACTAGTAATTCCCCCCCCAAAAAAAAGAAAGAGAGAGAGAGAGAGAGAGAGAG